>CM073771.1:82218087-82418483 GCA_037158775.1 Hetaerina titia | reverse complement strand
TGAGAACGGCATCCCGAACTCGATTCGAAGGCGAACTAAATTAGGGTAGAGCAAAAAAAAAAGCAACTAATAAACGCGGGATGTAAATAATTTATGAGTTACATCGGGAAATATACGGTTTGGGATTACGAAACTCTTGAAAGCAAAATTATTCCGTTGAAGAATTTTATTCGTCGGCAAGTCGGTGCGTAGAGTTCCTACGACTAAAAAGCAGAGATAAGCTCACAGGACGGTCGTTCATGCATCATTCATCCGCTCTCTCATGAGTACGACTGTGTTTTCTTACCCTGGCTTGCACTTATCTATAAAACTGACACGATCATTTACCTCGGGGAGCTTTAATCATCTCGCCTCATAAATAACCGAGACAGAATTTGAATACATACCTCGACAATGACGTAGAAAGGACAGTAAAAGTCGAAAGAAGGTCACCTCGGATCAAAGAATACAGCACAACATCTCCGAACTCACCTGAAAAGATTGGAGAAAAAAATGTTCAATTCGTGACATTTCACACCCGAATAAACAAAAAAAATGTATGCATAAATTATGTATGGACTAAATTTAGGTACTAATATCCTAAATATTTTCATAATAACTTTACCCTCTCGCCATTGTATCTTGACTTAAATTTTAACTAGAGGAACATAATGCGATTTTAAAAGCTATGGAGGACAAAAGGGACACGAATTCTTAAGTCATTAATAATTAGTGGAAAATAGGTCAAACGTCCAAACGGCACGCACTGATGGATAAATTATTCCACCATAAAGAAAAGCGCCACTCTTAGAAACCCTCCGTGGAAAAAAAACACAAATTTCCGAAGAAAAAAAGATTCCCTGCACGTTTCTCAGAGATTTAAAGTGGATATTTTTTCCCGTCTCCTCACCATTAAAACTACCTTCCTTTACTTCATTCCATACTCTTTCCACCTGGTGCTTACACCCCCTGCCACACACCTTTTTGGTGGATCGCGAGGTATTTTTTTAGATGTAAAATATATTCCTCGCAACGCATGTTCGAACTGTGACGCAGTAATTCCTCGTCAGTCTAGCTTATAACGATGCGCTGAATGAATACTTCGTTGAAAACTTAAGTCACGCCCGAAGGAAACGTAAAAAAAAAACTTCAACGGCTAGCGATATCGGAGATTCATTACGGTTAATTCGATAACTTGTAATTTATTAGAAAGCATTAAGTTAGGAGAAGGCCGTAATTTAAAACGTATCCACATAAATCAAATTAAATTTAACATTTATGTCTGAAGGATACCATCACGTAAAATTTACTAACGAACAACAAGAAACGAACAACATCCTGTCTCTATGAGACAGTGATTCTTCCGCAAATCCGAGACCTTCGGTTGAACAGGTCGGGTGCTCCGCTAGGACTCGCCCGTCCAGGTAATTTTACATAGCGAGGAATCAAATTGGCTCCCAACTGAAAATAGCTGCCATCGGTTGTCCTTCTTCCCAATGACCCAGATGCGGATGTAATAACATAAACATTACGGAGCGGGAGCGGAAGTAAGGGTCAAATACTTCTGACCCTAAGAGACCACCGTATCCTTTCCCGCCCTTGTGGCGGACCAAAGGGGCTCTTTTTTCGTGTTCCGTAAAGGATCATGTCAAGACGGTACACAGCAGAAAATGACTGTGGGAGCGAGGTGAGATGGACTTATGTTAATTGAGAAGACGGAGAGGACGAGCGATGGGATGGGAAAAGATTGAAGAAATGCTCTCGCGTGGGACAAGTGTGCGTTACCCACAACAGACTACGTTAAACCCTTCGACCTGGTCCACAAAAAAATACATACGAAATGTTCACCCTGATGAAGATAGTCCCATCGGGTCGAAAGTTTCCTCGACAGTCGATACATGCACACATCGAATTCCACAAACCCTAGTGCGGGCGGAAGGGAAAGGCGACACACCGGCCACCTCTCCACTCAGTATACATAAATCTGAAAATGGTAAACCCCACGAAATATCCGTGGTTAAGGGAAAAGAGACAAGGAGACGGAAAAAGGAAGAGAGCGATGGAGTTGACATTCGTGGAATGATGAAAAACGAGCCGAAAAGGAACGAGGAAAGTAAGGAAGAAGGGAAAATAACATGCTAATCACATACGAAGTATTGGATTGCATTGAGGATTGTAGATGAAAGAAGGAAAAATGGAAAGAAATTCAAAATCCAAGGAATGGATGAATCAGGCGGACAAAGGAGTGGGTTGCGTAGATTTTTACGGGCGGATGTATATACTCCACGAATCCTTACATTGTATATTCCTCCCACCTGCAGCGTTGGGCCAGATTCCTCACCTTGGGTGGGAGAGAGTTTTGTATGGAACGCTCTTGTGGTGGTGGTGTTTCGCCTGGCTACTTGCTATAAACTAGCTGGCACGTTCGTGATAGTTTTCTTGCTGCATCCTAGGGTGGAATTATTTGTTGTAGGTAAGCGTATGTACTTGCATGCTTTTGGAGTGAGGATAGGTAGATGTGTGGTTGCATGCGCGTCGAATGATGGGGTGTTGCAATGAATGTGTGCACTGTTGTGGATTGGGGTTTGCATGTGTGTGTTGGTTTTGAATGCGGTGTTTCTTTTTTCCTTTTTCTTTTTTCCTTTTTTTGGGTGGTGGCCTAACACCCCCCGCCACACGCCCTTGCGGCGGCTTGCGGGGTATTATGTAGATGTATATCAAGATAAATTATGCCGACGGACACGAATCCAAACAGACTTGAACAGAACTACCAGGATTTCATGTGGTTGGTGACACGACGGAAATTTGAACAAAATGATAGAAAATGTTAAACTAGATTCACAGTTAAGCTTAATGAGAGAACCAAAGGAGAAACAGGAGTGCCTTCACGACGCACTTAGAATGATATTAATCAGATATTAAGAAGCCCTTAAACGTTAGCTCATTCAATGTGTGCAACACAGTAGAATACATATTTAACAATTAGATGAATCAAAAGATATTAAGAAAGCACTGAGTGTTACAAAATTAACCAAAGTTTTTAGTAAATTTTGGCAACTATGCCGATGGGTTCGCATTATTGTGAGAAGGGAAATAACGAGGCGGTAATAACAAAAAAAATAAGCTAAGGTCTGGGCTAATGCGTATTAAGGACCGAGGGGGGAAGCGCAAGGGTCGAAATAAAAAAATAAATTAGGTGGAGAGAGTGGGTTTGGGAAGAAAATGGGACGTGGTGATTCGAAGGTAGTGGAGCGTGGCCGGAGGGTTGGAAAGGAAGAAGGGTGGGCATACGGATAAGAAAGGATATTTTTTTTACATAAAGACGAGAGTAAGGCCTGACAGATGGGAGTGGAAAGGGACGAGTGGGGTGTGGGAGGCCTATGGAAATGGAAAAGGTGGTTGACTGAATGGGGAGCGGCGAAGGGTAGGAATAAACTTACGGTCAGGGCCCACAGTAAAAAGGAAGATGGACGATAAAAATCATTCAAGAAAAGCCGAGAACGCCGACTTGGAAGTTTCATTCTCCGTTCGGGGTCTCGGGGGAACGTTATCCCTTGAGGCCATATGCTGACGTCTAGTTGGAAGAGAGAACTGGGAAGGTGATCCAAGGATCTTATGGCAATCGTTTGAAAGCTTACCGCACCGCCACGTGAATGTTTTACAGATGAAACAAGCAGATATGAAGGAGAGAAAGTTTAATCACACGAAGCAGACGGCGTTACCCAAGTCGCCTTTCCAAGAGAACGTATTACTCCCTTTCTTTACGGAAGCGTGAAGTTCCAGTGCCTACCTCAAGACAAAAACTACTTGAAGGCTTACAGCTTTGACCAGCTTGTTAAACCAAGTTGGTCAGTATGCGTTTCAGATTACTTACCTACCTTCACTGAGCGGTGGATTGGAGATTGTTTCGAGTAAAGCGGACGGTACTCAGTTTCGCGATCGGGAGAAGTCATTTCAATACAAGAAAGTCATGCATTTGTTAAAGTGCACATACAAGGATTTATGGATTACTCCATTTTGTGGATTTTGTCACAGGTGCAACCATTATCAGATTATTATTTAGTTCAGATCATCAAGCATGCGTTCTGTCCTCTCCGCAACCCACGTCGCACGCATTCCGGTAAATTCCAAGCCGTTTAATCATTTCTGTTTATGTTGAGCTATTTACCAACGGATTATCAAAACCTGGACGAAGCATACAATCCTGAGTTTTATATCGCTTCCATGATTTTACCTAGTCGTTTTACGAGTCGATTTTTCATATAAACGTATAAGTAAATGTAGTTTCGTTATAATTTTAAACTTTCATATACGTTTATCACTAAGAAAAAAAGATTTTGTGTCAGTACTATTTGATCATCAAAGAAACATGCATTCATTACAGCTTTTCAATAATGACAGTCTCTCTGGACTAGCTATTCACGTGGATGGACAGTGTCCGTTCGAGAATCGGTCCATCGCTTTCGATAGTTTACGGAGTACTCCCTATTAATGGCATACGGCCCTTTGCTGAACGTGGTATACTGAGGAACATTTTAATGAATATTTCGGTGGCTCAAAGCTCTGTAACATGCAACAAGCTTAAAAAAATTAGCTCAAATTTGCTTCCGAGGGGCCATACAGTAATTTTGAAACTTGCTATTTTCCAAACTAATTCGGCACAGGAATTATCGGAACGGAACGAACAACAGCCATTGGTGCAAAACTTTAAAAGACTACTAAAAATATGGAAAGGAATGCAAAAAAAAATAAATATTCATCCGGAACAAATGAAGAAGACATAACTATACAAACGGCTTGTTGATCCAACTGAAATTCTCCAGGCTAGGTATATTTGGGAATGCCTCCCTCATTTTTTTAAGGGAGGCATTCTGTTATCAGTCACGCAACATTGGCCGTTTCGATTATCTTCAAGTAAAATAAACCATGTTTTTCTTATATTTAAGAAGATTTTCTAAGTTACATAGGAGTACATACCTGTAGTATTTCGTGGGTTAACTGACCATTTTTAAAGGTAAGTTAAAAAACTTTATTCATAAATATTTTAGAAGAATATTTCTTCACACAAAGAGTAATTTAAAATGCAATTTTTAAGAATAAGGTGTAATAACATAGTATACTAGCAACGGAAAAAGAAAATACTTAGTTCTTCCAAACAAATTTTATTACACACGACCTGGATTTCGACTTACAAAGTTATCATCAGGTTGTGTGGAAGAACTAAGTATTTTCTTTTTCCGTTATGAATCGCTTCCACAAAGTGACGCCTCAAACCATTCTTTTTAGTATGCTAGTGTTAGATATATTTATCAATTGTGTATTAATTTCCTAAATATTAATTCAAGATTCCATTTAAACGTTCCCGTATTGTTGCTGTGCTTTATCTGGGAAAAAATCACCGTCAATGTACCCAAAATGATTTTTCATTAACATATCGCGGTTTTCTTAGCACCTAATGATTTTACCACGAACCGCGAGGCATTTTCGCCTTGAAAATCAGATTTCGCTACCGCAGCGAATGATGGAGAGGGGCTTCGACAAGGCGTTTTCCCGGTCCCACCATTCCCATCTCCCAGTGTTCCATATCTGAATAATCCTTCGGCCAATCCCGGCGTGCTATCTTCTTCACGTTTCCGCCACACGACCGCAACCTTGGAGCGGGGCAATCACCACGCGTTTCGAAATGCGCACGACAAGAAAAGAACGGCGCGAGCAATCTCTTCCCTTCGACTGCAACCGACTAACCGGGAATCACTCAGGGTCGAATTTGGAGTCAATTCGGCAAAACATCACCGGGGAGACTCGAAAACACGGCCCCGTGAAATCCCTCAACTCCGTATCTTCGAAAGACAAGGTCACCAACAAAGAAGTTGTTCTCTTCCGTGCTCGGCATTTCCATCGCACAACTGTGGCACACGTATGGCATCCTACGAATATGTGTGGTGGTCATCATCCAATTTATTCTACGACCCCTCGACCCTTAATGATTCCTGCCCTTTTCTTCAGACCTCTCGTAACGGGAAAAAGAGAGCCTTTCGTCACGTAAGTCGATGGTCAGAAGAATGAAAGAACAAGAAATAAAAAAATAGAAAGGTTTGACCAAAAACAAAAGGCTAAAAACAGATACCTCGGCGTGCCATTGTCCAATACTACAGACGTAAAACTGCTGCGAATACATAGATAGTCAAGGAAAAATTTCCGCTGATATCGCTAATGATACGGCAGCAAAACTAGGACGGTTCAATTATTCAAACACTGAGGTAAAAATGGATTTGCCTCCTAAGATTTCAAACGATCTTAAACAGGTTACCTCAGAGAATATTTATCCGAAGTTGCCTTGTAGTTGAACCTGTTTAAAGTTTCACACTTTTATCATTTTATGTCACACATTTTTAAGTTATTAAGCAACGAATACATAAGAGATCAGTAATTAGAAAGGCAAAAAAGCATACATTTAAGTTAATTTTCTTTGCAGAGTGACAGATGTTAATTAGCTGAAGATCTCCCAAATTAATGCGAAAACGCGATTTAAGTTCACGCAACGAATGGGCGCGGTTTAACTTCACCCCGTAAGAAGCCTTACGGTGCGTGAAATTATCATTCAGGATAACGACAAGAGTCCTTTCCTTTCCCGGGATCACCATTTGGTTTCTCCTGAAGTTCTAGTAATAAAAAAATTGCACCAATTGGATTTCAGATGGTTTGCCCTGAGGCGTCACCCAGGATTTGCAACAGAGGCGCTTTGGTCAGTTGCCGAGTGCTTTACTCAAACCACTCGTAACACGTATTGAAGGGGGAATATCAGAATGAAAAAGTCGAGGATAAGACATTTCCCGTTGGTTGGGCCGCTTATTTATTATACCTCTCATTATTCAACCTGCACAGACACATTTAACGTCTAAATTAAACTACATAAACAAGGTAGCCTCCACGAATGCAGAACGTGATTAAATTACTTTTTTAGTACACCAGATAAAACGTCAGAAATCCATCACTGAAAAATCTTCCATTTCATCGAATGGAGACCGATGCAAACTCTATCTAAAGACATTCTACGGAGCTTAAATTTTGTAGAAACAATAGCAACAACAAGTAAAATGAGCACTAAAATTGTAGAAACCGAAGATAAAATATACGGTAGGAGATCCAAAGAACTGCTGGACTATTCACCAGCAACAGGAAATACTAAAAGGCCGAATGGGACATCACCGAAATATCTCACGGGTGTTTACCGACAAAAGGTTTTGACTACTATTTTCCGATTTCCAGCCCCTCATTGTCCCGGTACAAAAAACATTGTCCCGGGCTTCACGCAGCACTGACACGAATGTCTATTTATGCTCACCTCTGCCGGCGACCAACCTGACCCCAACGAAAGAGAGCACAAAAAAAGAATAAGGTTCCGAACGCTCTTTAGACCCAAACGTTTACGCAATACCAATGTATGCATGCGCGTATACATGTGTGTGGATGTATATTTGCATCTATGTGTATATATATGATTACATTCACATTGATACAGATATAAGGAAAAGGGATAGGAACACAAAAAAGGGCAAACACAGGAGAGGTGGGAAAAGTGGAATCAAGCAGATCACAAGTGCAAAAATATTTTCTTGACCTTGTACCTATCCCTTTTCGTCATATCTATATCCATGTGAATGAATATTTGTTCGCCATATGGGGCGTCTTTAACTTAATAAGCACTTTAACGGTCAGTTTGGACTTAGCCATATATTTTTAAACCGTTTCTTTTCTTTAACTTTAGTTAAAATTAGCGTTAGGTTAAACAATACATTATTAAACCAGGTAACCATTAAAAAAGGTATAAGTGTTCCGTATCTACCCAGATTATCGCATTCGAACGCTTTTTCATCATCTGAGTTTACGAAGACCGTCATCATGAGTGTGATTGGACTTGCATTTAGAATATTTTGATTGTTCTAAATAGGCTCTGGTATACGTAACACGATCAGATTCGAGACTTGCATTGAGACACACAGTGACCGAGGGACCGAAAGGAAATCTCAAAAAAAAAGTTGAGAATTTGAACAGAAATCCTCCGTTTATCAGCGGAGACTTGATTTGAGAGAACAGTAAACATAAGAAACGAGAGTTGTTTTTGCCTGGACCCGGGATCTCGGCCAATATATTTGGAATTTGGAGCATTCCCATTTGACTTCGATGGCTTCCCCCTAATTTCATATCAAAGGGCCAGAAAACGGATGATATGTCTCTTCCACGAGTTAGTAACTACAGTCCTTTCATCGGAAGCCAAGACTTTTGTTTTGAAAGGTGCTTTGCCAATGCCGTCCTAAGGAATAGACCTCGAGATGTTTTGAAATGAATTTTGAAAAACGTAAATAGTGGATTCTTCAGCGCATGGTCGAAGTCCCCCCTCCCTGCCACGCCGTTTTAAATAGAAAAACGGTCTCCTTCTAAAGTAGAAATTTTAAAATGACAGTCATCCATAACTCAAAATTAAAAGAACGAGTCAGTTGGCCATGACCGACGATAGGAATCACAAGTATTGGCGCTGATTTTCCGGGAAAGCTCACTCATTGGGAGTCATCAATATCGCTTTCCGGTCACTGGAGACCCGGTGCGTGGTTGAGGCCAGGACTAATACAGCGCTCCGAAGAATGAGAGGTTGCTTCGTTTTGTGAAGCGGAAATCACCGACTCGTCTCTCGGTGACTCTCCCTTCTCGAGTCACGAATGTCCGAACGAGCGCGTGACGTGAGGTGCTACGAACTTGGGGAGGGGGAAATTTGTCTGCCGATAAGAGCGGTTAATTGAAACATTATTCCATCGCACAACCGTCCCAACTTCTCAAAATAAAACTGTATGCAACACCGATAATAATACCAAGTTGTCATACACAATTATTATGTTATATTATAATAAACATCATTAATATATATCATGGCTGGTTGGCTAGAGAGTGACCATGCCTCCCCTGAACTTGAAAAAAAAAAGAAATTTGAGAGATCTGGTAATAAAAATAGGCCCTCCACTTATATTTAGAGTCTTCTTTGTAGAGCGTGCATCTTCCAGGACAAGATTTCTGTATTCCTACATGACTGATGATCTGACATGCCCCAACACAAGCCGTCGTGGCAGCTTGCAGGGAAGATGTAGATGGCGTCTAAGAGAACATCCCCCGGACAAACATCGTCCCGGACAGGTACGGTTTCGAAGAAGAGATACTACACTAGAAGAGCCTACTACAAGAACTTATGCAAGTACGGCCAACCGAGGACGCCTATATTTACTACTCTTCAGTGATTTAGACACATTAGATGATAGTAGTACCGCAGAGTGTGTGCTTGTGTCCCCAGTACTGTTGAGAAATACGTATGCATTAAGCACTAGCCGGAGGAGGCCATGGAGAGAGAGAGAGTGAAGGGTTCATCTTCGGCTGAACGTCCAAATGCACGGAGGGGTAGGAGTCACGACACTACAAAGCGATCCAGGCCTGTTTTGTTTTCATTTATTTCCGAGTCCACGCACACACCCCACCCCTTCACCCGCCGGCGTCCCATTGTTGTGGGATTGGAGCGAGGGGGTGTGGAGGGCAATCACGGAGGGCAACGGCCAAGGGAACTGTTTGGGTGTCGGGGAAAAAGAGGGCGGGTGAGTCGACGGGGTCACTAGGGAGGGGGCGAGAGAAAAGGAGACTCCCAGTGTCGTCGTGTGCGTAGGGGCGTCTTCTCTCGGGGAGAGTAGGCGAGTGTGAGTGTCTCTGGGAGGGAGGAAGGGTGGCGGGGCGTGTTGCGGGGAAGGAAAAATAGAAAATTGGGAGTAGGGGATGGTGGGGAGGGGCGGGAGGAGGGCGCGCCCATCGGGGGAGTCGAGGCGTGACCGTCGACGGGCACGACCCGCTAGGGAGGACTCCCGTGCACGCCCGTGCCCACGTCCCGCCCCCGCGGCCGACCCCACGCCCGTTCCGGCGTCTACATCAACGTGGTACCCTTCAAGGCCCGACCGCTGCTAGGATGTGCGCCGAGCCATCATGCGAAAACTGGGGAACCACATTACTAACACCAACTGACTGATAAACTTTACAGGCCTTTACCCAAGCCCCGGGAAATCAATCGGAAGAAAATTTAAACATTCATGTGATAAATTAATGTTTTAGGCGTCTCAGAAATTCAACTGTAGAATGACACAAAAAAACTTGACACTTCTTCAACTAATATTTTTATTAATTTAATTTTATTTAAGTATTTAAGGTTTTAATGGCTTAAAATTATGCGGTGTAGAAGGAATACAGTAAACACCCATTAATTTAGGGAATGTTACGCTTGTTAATCAAACGCTTATTGTTCATAAAAATTGCCTAGCGAAAAGCGTCTATTTTCAATAAGGTTACTGTTAGAAATCTATTAATTTGTTAAGGTAATGATATCTTTAATATTATTTTAATTAGAATAGATTTAGAAAAACAAACGAAGGAGTTATAGGAATGGCAGGTAGGAGAAAAGGATGTTGAGAGGAATTCAAAAATAGGTATGTAAAAATGGACACGGGGCATAGCGACAATTTATTATTAGGTAATCTACCGGTTAAGGTAGGTTTTCGGATGGACACAACTATCACATAAATATTTTGTGACTCCTAAGAAAACCTACTCTACATCAGGTCCCTCTTCATCTCTGTGTACTTCCTTCCTCCCTTCATCCCGTCCAACATCCCTATCCTGTTCCTGCCCTTTCCTCGTTTGCCCAACATCCTCCCCTCTATTACCTTCTTCAACATTCCACTACCGCTCAATACGCCTTTCATCCATTTTTCCTGCTTCCATAGGATTTCTCTCAGCAAACCCCTCTTCTCACCCACCATCTTCAATACTTCCTCATTTGTTTTCCTTTCGGTCCATTTCACCCTCTCCACTCTATAGCGATAATAAGAAAACTGAAAAATAGTGGAGGGGAGAATTTTGGATAATCAAGACATAGTCGGGAATAGGATGAGCCATATTGGACTGAGAAGAATAATAAGCAGTCGAAGGATGGCTCATCAGAAACGCTTGAGTCGCGAAAGGCGTGTAGGAGTGCTTCGTTCCGCGAAATGCAAAGTAACTCCAAATAACCCCTCAATAAAAAATTCTATGAATCCTATTGCGTAGTCCTTATTTTACTTCACCATTATTTTTATTTTTTCATGCCACTAGCAGTTCGTCTTGCATGGCTGGATAAGTGTTTTAGATACCGCAGGCAATGTAATGTTTGTTCAAATTATTCAGCATATTTATTGGTAACCAACACCTGAACAACACTTAACTTTGCTTTTGCATGCCTGGTGAGTAATAAACTCTCTAGAGGCTGCCCGCAGGGTACTAAATAAAATTTTAAAATACGATTCTCTTACCAAATATTCGAGGAAAACATTACCGGTCGCACCTCAACAGCGTCACGTGACTGAAATACATTTCAAAACCTCTCCCTCGGGTTCAATTCATTCATCCATTACAAACAATTAGCCCTATTTCTGTTACAACCCTGCGTGGTAACTTGTAGAATAATATGCCGATATTGGCAAATTTATTCGTGTCACACTGACCACTTACCCGATTACTCTAGTTATAGAAATTTACTGACTGAAATCATTGACAAAGCTATTTGTCTTTAACAAAGCTATAAAGTCTGACGAAAGAGTAACTTTAAAACTATGGTCTTCAGAATTTTATGACTTGACTAAGATCAAGGGTGATCGACAAAACCTAAACAAGCAGAGGAAACGGACGTCATGCGAAAAAAATATTTCTGACTTCACCGAGAAGATGGGAGCTGCAGGGAACGCTGCTTGGATAGAGGCACGTGTAACGACCACACATCCATCTCGCAGCCGCTGTTGCATCAAAACGGCTATGGACGATGCAGTGCAAGGAAGAAAAGAGACCAGCATATCTCGATATGCACCGATTTTCACTCACGAAGTATTACATGAGTGCCAAGAGAGGTGGATACGGAAAATAACGACATAAAAATATAGATATTCTTTCTCATCATTACCTTAAACCATTTATTTCAGGATGTGTTCAAGGTTTTTCACTTAGAGAATGTTTTAAGCGGAATCTAAAACGTGCCAACTACCCAACACATCGGGAGAAATGTACATATACTGACAAATAGAACCAACGGAAACCTGTGTGCGGACTGTGTTTACGACACAGTTCTTATTTCATCTTCGAATACCTTTAAGTCACATCGAGGACGTTGAAATTAGTGAAACCTGGTTTCGCTTCTATGTTCTGCGACGAGGAAGAAATAAGAAATGGGAAAGGGGCGTCTTGGAAGTAAGATCAAGTTCAGGGGAAGAAAAACGGAGAGGAGTAAAGAAGCGAAATCAGGACCCCGCGAGGTCCCACCCTCTCAGCAACCCTGCTTCACTCAGCGAAGCTCGCAACCTTGTCCGCATTGAGGCCTCGCATTAATTACAGATAACGGAGCGTGGGAATTAAGTGAAGAGGGCACACACGCACCGTTTCGATGCGCCTTTATCACTCCGCACTTGGGCGGAATCGAAATAAGAAGCCCTCCTTCCTCTCTCTCTCTTTTCTAAACCCGTGGGATCGGGAGGGGTGAAGGGGTGGAAGTGAGCAAGGGCAGCTCACCCCGGCAAGTGGAGGTGGGGGGCTGGTCTGATAGGATGGATTAAGAGAGAGAGAGGGGGGGAGGGAGTCGTTGTCCACGAAGGAGAAATATCGACGAGGGGTGTGAGTATGTTTATGGAGGAGGGTGGGGGGTAGGGGAGAAGGGGGATCTGGGCTGTAAAGCGCGCCATCACATCACTCCTCTCGGTCAATTCTTTCCTTTTGCAGGCTTGGCCTCCCCCAAGGACACTCGGGGAGCGGCCTTCTCGAGATCCAAGACACGAGGCAGGAGTGAGACGGGGAGAATTAAGAGCAACACGATGGGAACTGTGAAAGTCTCACTTACAGTGAGTGATTTAGAATTAGTCATCACTACACGAAAAGGTAGGGGCGCTGACTACGATAATCCACAAGTAAATGAAGTAAATATTTCATCTCGTACGCATAGATGATAACTTAAAAGTCATCGCTAATGTACGATATTATTAATCTTATGCTAAATTACGAGATTATCTCGATATTAAAAGAGGTGGTTTCAAACCAGGTATTTACCATCAATATTGAATTTCACTTAAGTGTTAGCTACTAATGAAAGAGTTACATAAATAAAATTATGGAATTAATTTGTTCAGTGGCTCTCATGGACGCTTAAAACACCCTCTAAGCGTGAGGGAAGACGTGTAGTAAGGAGAACAATAACATAAGAGTTGGATAAAATTATAAACAACCAAAGGAGTCTTGGCATTAAAATTCAATTTCCACACCAATGACACTCGAAGTTATGCTGATCTCTTATCTTCCGTGGGAAAAATGGCATTTTAAACCTGTTGTTTCTATATTTAATCTCCCTAAATCTCTTCTCAGGAATCACGATGTGTGTACTAATGCATCGCAAGTGAGTCGTGCTTTCAATTTATGCAAGAGATATAATCTGTTATTTGACCTTCACCTTGGCCTTTAATCGGTAATTCCATGATTGCGAGAATGATTCCGTAGCTAATTACTCTAAATATCTAGATATGCTACTAACGAGAACTTTATCTATACAACGCTGACAAATCTTGCTCCTTTGCGCTGCATTTGATTCGGCAATCAAACAGACTTCGATAGCAATCCATATATTAGAACCTAATTCTAATTGAGTCTCAATGAGCGTGAATGGGGTGGTTTCGAGGAGTGAAGGAGAGATTATGTGCCGCGGAATATCAAAAGAATGATGGCGGTGGACCTTGGAAGAGAGGCAAAAGAAAGATATTCATTCAAGAGGAGACTGAAGAAAAAGTCGAGCAAGTGGAATCTTGGGACATAAAGACGCAGGGAAAAACCTCAACATGCTTGCCTTGAGCCTCGAAAAACATTGAGATACGAAAAAAAAATGATCAGAAGTGGTACACTCAAAGTTCTGGAATGAACTCCTAAGATAACATAAAAAACCTTTCGGGAGTATTAACCATATGTTTAAGAATGCCACTGTCCTTGATACAGTGTCGGTCTCCGATTCCAGTTAATTTCTTTTGACGGAACAACGACAGTATCAGCCAGTCCAATAATTTTACACCTACACCGTTTTTGATATTCTCGAAAAATGTGTCTCGTACGTATACAATGTAAAATAAAATATTGTCTCGTATGTAATATAATTCAAATGATACTGACCATGATAGCTAAAATAACTTAGGTTACTCCAGCTAAGATAGCTAGGCATAAGAGAGTAGCTGTTGGTTAGAAGGGCAATAAACTAAGGTTAGTTGAAATAATAACACCATAATAAGCTATAAATAATGAAAACAGAGAAATACCTATGTTATCCCTAATGCAATCGCTCACAGATATTCCGAAATTTTAAATCTATCTGATCTAGACTTAACCTCAATTTTTTTAACACGATTCCTCCAACAGTAGTTCGAAAGCACTAAGAAGACATGTCCAACATTCTACCTACCTACCTTGTACCCTGCAAGCCACCGCTATTGTGTGTGGAATGGGTAGACACCCTTACAATATACACACCAGACATATAAAATAAAAAAATTAAGAATTTATCAATTTTTATTGACAATATATCTCTAACGAGTTCTGATTCTTTTTGCTGAATGTTAATGCTGATCCAAGAAGGAATTTAGGAAAGCGTTAAGCGAATTCAAAAGGAACAAATATAGCGGAATATTTGTAAGAGAATCCGAAAGCATTTTGGTCGTAAGTCAGAGAGGTTCAGGGAAAATCTAGAGGGTGCAGTTCCTCGCGTTTTTTCGACTCTGATTCGAAGATAAAAGAACACATTGTACCGCCAATACTTGCGGAGGCAGTCGGAATCGAATCCGGGACTCTTTTCCCGACCGATTCACCACCGCTTCGCTGCGCAGACGGCATTTCCTTTCTCTTCCCGTCAAAGGGTCTTTTTGAGCGAGATTAGAACTCGGTAGACTTTTCAAGGGTTCGGACATCAAAAGAAAGTGTGTCGCGTCTTCTGGTGAGAGGCTGCCAAATCGCCTTGGCACCTGAACTCCCAACCAAAACAACCGCCCGTGAAAGAAGGAACGAAAACTGTCACAATCCCCGACAACCTCAACCCGCCTCCGGGGGTGCTCCTGAGATCCTGGCGCGTAATCGGATGCTGCACCAGGGGGATCTCAGGAAAAAAATTAAACGTGGCAAATCATCCTCTACACCCTCGTCATCGTCGTTAAAAATACAAAGGGAACCAAAAGTGATGCTTTAGCCCAAGCTTGTGTATTAAGGCAACCCGACGTGAGGGGGTGATTCGAGGGAGGATGATTTCATTTCCTATGCTTATTCGACTACGCATCACGCTCTTTGCAATGTTTACGGGAACGGGGCGGCGTGGCCAATGAGATCACATCCGAGACTGGGAGAGGAGAGAAGGGATTGCGGCCTCCGCACGCGATCCCGAGGTCAGTCGACTCATATACCGCCATCGTTATTAAATAAAGCATGGAAAGGAGGATGCTGACCAAGTTATCAAGTGCTTATTTCGCGGAAAATCCAAGGTGATTTTCGCGGAAATCCAATCTATTTCCAGGATCCAAGGTGAGTTAACTCATTTTTTTATTAAAAAGAGGCATTTCAATTCAATCTACTATTCATTACACAGGTCCGTAAGCCGAAAAAAAAAGAAAACTTGAAGCTTCAATAAAGCACCGGGCAAACCCCGTTAAAGGCGGTTGCCTCTTCTGGGCGTGGCTCAGTCATCTGGCGCATTATCAAATTTACTAACTCGGCCCTTGGGAGAAATTTACGCACTGAAGCTGGCGTAGTCATTATTTTATTTTTATTACAGAATTATATTCGCCAATATTGATGTGGAAATCCGACTACGCCCCACAATGAACGCTGAAGGACGTTAATTTAATGCTGTATCCGAGTTCATTTGAAACACTAATCACGCATTTCGCAATACTAAATGTATTTACCAACAAAAGCACAGACAAGTATTTACATACGAAAAATAGTTAATACGGAAAGTCTAAAAAAGCTATACACCATTAAGTTCTGGCGTGTGTTTTTATTTCGTCATCGAGACAAAATAATTTCACACAGTCCAATATTCAATGGATTCCATTAAATAAACGCATTAATTTCCCTAAAGGAAGACATTCTTTACACTGACAACAAGAAAGACTAGAAGAGGAAATAAATCAGGCGGTGAAATTACGCTTTTGCTATTAGAGTCCAAATAAAGTTTTGATTATTAGGTATATCACTCGTGAGCGAAAATATGACAAAGGAAGGCTTTTGACGCTGTAATAACGGGTCCATAAAAACCGATTTTTTTCTACTTTCCGTGAGACCATGAGAGTGATTGTAAAATAAGGAAGAAATCAACGCTTTCCTTAGGATCCGACCTCCGAAAGAACGATGACTTTTTTTTAATTAACTTTCCGGCTAGCAGTCCTACAATTGCATCTGAAATGATCTTCAAATGACTAGCTCTTCCCCACGTCCCTCGTAGAAAGGCACCGAAATAAGGGAGCGGGGTCCAAGGGCGGGGACACGAATAGGGTGGGAGTAAAGGAGGGAGGGCGGGAGAGTGTTTCCCTTGAGGGAGGAGATTCAAAAACCCCGAAGGAGACGCAAGGAGGAGGGGTGATGGGGAAGGGGTAGAGAGGGAGCGGTTTCCTGAGCGGGGGAGAGAGAGGGACGTAATAATGGGAGTGGGTGGGAGACCGGGGGACCAAAAAGAGACATATTGAAGGAAGGGCAGGTATAAGGCCAAGGGCAAGCGACAGCGGAAGCGTGACGGGGACATTGACGAGAAAAGACACTTCGGCCCGAGTCACCGCTCTCCCGTCTCCTCCCCTCCCACCGGGGCGCCGTTGGTCGGGGCCCCACTAAAACTCCCGAAGACGAGGCGACAGAAGAAGGGGAGACTCTCTCTCTCTCTCTCCCAATCATTTTTTCTGCAACAGTGACACGCCGTGCTCACGGGCGATCGATGACGACGATGGAGGAGCACGATTCGCTTAATTATCGCCGGCATTTTTTTCCGAGGCGGAAAAGATCCCCTCCCCTCCCCCCGGGTCACAAGAGACCTGTAAAGTTCGAAGACGAAGTTTTGCCGGAGAGAAATTTTTAATGCATCCGCCCGTATGGAACAACTCACTCTGTACATAAATGTAAAGAGAAGTACGATACATTGAACGATGAACATGCCGGTACTAGACAACAGCCGACAAAGGACACCCATGACCTTTTCAATTAATACTTGAGTTGAATTGTTTTGAAGTAGAGGAATTTTTAACACCCTCCAGAGAGCGCAAAATTCACGGTGTATAACACCATCCATATTAATTACTGACTCGGAAATGATCATTAGGAAAATGGAGGAGGAACCCACAAAAACGACATGCCTCTTGGGCACCGGGAACGAATTAGTTTTTACCCTTGTAACCACAACTAAACCAATGTACGTCCTATACGATTACGGATTGCCACAGCCCCATTTCAATCTGAGAGTTAAGCACAGAGAACTATAGCCACATAAACATAAATGGGAAGGGCGTTTGCGTTTAATGTTAAGCTCGAAAGCGTCGACACACTGAACTTTGACGGACGGAATATACACCATCGATACACAGCACGATAGCCGCCACCAAGAAATTAGCAGAGCACACCGATAGGTCCGGGAAGCGTAGAAATGGTCAAAATTTCAGGAGAAAAAATAAGTAAGGTATGAAGCAGATAAACGAGACTCTTTAGGAATGATTTTTCTCCGATATTAGGATTTAAAAAAAAACAACCAGAATTAAAAGGTGGCAAAGTTGATGAACGAGAGAGTTAAGTGGGATGAAAAATTAAGAACCGAAGGCACGCAATGGACCCAATACTTTTCCTTTCTCCTCCTCTCTGTCACAAAAATAAAATAGGTGAAGACACCAAGGAGCGCGGAAGAGATGGGAGGAAAGGCCGCGGTCAAATAAATCCTCAATAATTGAGAATAATTACCTGCAATCGGCATTTTCTGGTACTAATTATATTTCACTACGTTATTATTTTAAATCAGTTTTTAAGGATGGACCATTACTAATGCTTCTAGTGTAACCTATAAATAACAGTACCTCCATTACGTCTTATTTGAAATGTTAAACAAAACATCTGCAGCGGGTAGGAACAAAGTTATATCTTGTTTGAAGTACCTTTACCGCCAGTAGAATTACATACAAATATTTTTAACGGAATCTGTCCCGAAGGATATGGTATTTTTCCGGCGCATGAAGTACACAAAGTCTTCTCAAATTTTCCATCAGTCAGCTCAACGTCATGAGAAATGACAGCCTTCAAAGAGTTAGCAGCGATGTACTTGGAACTGGTGGAAAACTGTAAGATAATTCATTGACTATGTCCCGCTAGTATTTATTTTCTGCTCTATTTTTAAGCAGCATTAAAGCATAATCCTAGTAAAAATTTTCAGTGGGTTATACCATAAACTAAATTAATGTTCACTGAAAACCACTTCGCGTAAAATATTGTCATTAGACAATACGTCATTAGACAATTTACAAGGATTGCAGTGAGCGATTGTAGAGTTTTGCCATAGATTAAAGCCAAATGGTAATCAGCGAGACATTCACGTATTTAAACGAGAGTTTCTACGGTACACTTCGTGGATATCAGCAGCAATGGCCAGCAGCATTATATAAATATGTATTTTTCTGAATTTCAACAGGGTTATATCACAAGTTAAGGTCTTAAAACAAGAAATTCACAAATATATATATATATATATATATATATATATATATATATATATATATATATATATATATATATATATATACATGTATGAACCGGTATTTGATTCTCTTGTAACAACTCCCGGGTTAGTGAACACGTTGAGCTTTTTTTTACCTGTCTTTCCACATCGATGCTCTTTTAAACACCGCGCATCCCAGGAATGGACTCCCACCAACCGTTTCCGAGACGACTCCACCGGTAATAACAAACCCACGCCGTCTGACGTTAAGTATGACGAGGGTGGGAGAGTAGGCCATGGAAAGGGATGAGGGTCGCCGAGTGGGTATATATTTTAAAAGACGAGTGACTGATGCAGGGGTAGGACGAACTCCCGCGCTGCAAAGGGGGGATCTGAGGAATCCTAGACGCCATGCATGTCCCCCTCCCCCGGTAAGGAGGTGTGCGAGAGGAATAAATAAAAACCATTTAAAGACTCCCAGCCCGACGCGTAGCTGCGATGCACGAACGAAGAGGGCTGAGCGGATGGGGCGTTCCGGGGCGCTCTTCCAACGTTTATTGCTTCCTCGTCGGTAAGGAAGTTTACGACGGAAGAGAATGTTGTAAAAAATAGACTCATTCTGCGGTAAAAAAATTAACCCCGGGATTTCTTCAGAAAGTACACATTTTGTCCATTTTCTTAGTAGAGTGTGTTCGCGCGTGTGTGTGTGTGTGTGTGTGTGCAATCACATCTGCACAATACTCCGTATGCAAGGGCGTGTGGCGGTGGGTGTTGGAAAAAACAGTTTTCAATGCATAAAATATTCGATAACACACAACACACAAACACACACATACATGCGCTTCGTATAAGCACACACATACATGAACACACACCGGCACAAATGTATGAAACGGCATTTAAACGGATGAAGGCAAGAGGAGATTGTGAAAAAATGACGCAGTTATGACGAGAGTAGAGAATATACCTTTTCGATGCACGAAAAAAACAAATGGCGATTCAAGTACAATCTTAGGATGATAATTACGACACTAATGTCACAAAAAAACTTTATTAATCAATTCACCCAAAATTTCTCCGGAAAAGCCAAAAATATCGCCGGACGAGGACTGTTAATAATAGTTAGGGGTGGGAACCCCCGTAGAGTCAAGCGATTTTTTGACACCGGATTTCCAAAAGGGAGTGTACGTACGTGCGAGGAAAAATTTCCTCTCATTTTTCTCCGTTAAGTTATCGTTGAAAGTTACGGCACAATGAATGGCAGTGAGCGCAGTTTGCTGCTGTCGCGCGTTTGGAGTCCTTCACCTCGAAGTGGATGGAGTCATCCGTCTTCCATTAAGATCTCCGGACATCCTCCAAGTTTGATCAAATTACAATCGAAAACGGACGAACATACAGTTCAGCCGCGGCCGGTAACAGTGGCGGGGAAAGAAATCAGTGGCGCTGCAGAAGAGGGAAGGAATGCGAGACAACTACCTTCGGACACGTTCGCGCATTGCACGTCCTTGATGGGAAACACGCGCTTCGGGAATTCTGTAAGGCAAGTAATATCAGTGAACGGCATTGAGTGGCTTTAGGTTTACACGTATTACGCTCCAATCTATATTGTTATGTTCTCTGGGCGCTGTATTGGACAATACCATAATCAATAATTTGTTGATCATGCAATTTCAGTGCCTATTTAAAGCAGCTGCAATTGCTATTTCCACCAAATGAAATAGTATATGTAGTATTTATGAAAATTTTTAAATACATTTTAAGTTTAAAACATTCAAAAACCACATCTGGTCATATTCTATTGTTTCAGGCTTCACCTCGTGGAAGTATTTAATATCCATACTAATAAGAAATACTCGTACTTTTCCACAGATTTTATTATTAAATATTTAATAATATCTGTGGAAAAGTACAAGTATTTCTTTTTAGTATGGACATCTGGTCACTTTACGTTATTTTTATTGGTATTTATTCGGAAAGCACGACCTTGGTGACCTATTGTCTGATTCGATGACAACCGAAGATGGCAAGATTGTTATTTCAAATCAATGAACGTGTTGAAATGTCCGTGATTTATGCCGAAAACATATATACCAAGTTTTGACAACAAATATAGGTAATATCATTTTCGCCCATTACTCGTGTCAAATTACTTGTAAAAAATATGAAATAAGGATATCGTTATGCCATTACGGTATTGAGATTAAGCACGAAATTCCAACGATTTCAATTTCATCTTTCTTTGTCAAAACATAGTGACCCAACAGTATTTTTTTTCAGTATTCAAAATTGGAAAGCGTGGCCAATTATGTACGTTTCATTCGGAGCAAGTGATCGAGAATCCCAGAAATAAGAGTAATCCACTTAAATCTCACAAACATGCGATCGCCCAAAAGCTGGTGTCCTTTAATCTGTACGACTTAGTCGGAAGAAATGCGAGAGTAAGGTTTCACGGACGGAAGGGCTAAATATGGATAATATCTGCGCGCCTGGGTTCGAAGGACGAGGAGGCGGTTATGACGACGCAAATGGCGGGTGCCACTGTGGCGATTGAGAAGGGCAGAAGGGAAAGGAGTCGGGAAAGAGGACACAAGAGCCACCTAGTTAAAGAGCTCTTCTAAACGGGTAACATTGAAAGTGTTTCCACGTTTTCCCACCAATTATGTTCCATAATTCATTTCCACGGGAAAAAAATCACCTGTAACGGAAATTGAATCGCGGACCTTTCACCTTCCGTACCAGCGTCTGTAACCGCCACACTTTTAACGACGCTACTCATCGCAGTCCAACAATTGCCTCGATACCAACTCCACCCGCATTACCATAGAATTAAAATGTCTGCACAGATTGGGGATTTTAAGCTTTCGTCCGAGGGGGGGGGGGGTGAAGTGGGAGGTGAGCGAGCGAAATATCCTATTTCCACTCTGGCCGGATGTCTTTCCCTAGGTTCAATCAATGACGGATATCGCGGCGAATAAATAATAAAACAGCTTTTATTATGTAGGACGTCACTGGGAGCAAATTACGATCCTATTTACTACATTAACTCCTTACTAAAGGGGTTCGTCACTAAAAAAAGAATTTCCTTTAAATTGTCCCTTTATTCTATAAATGGGACTGTCCCTTATTCTGAGTGCAAAAATTCCTTTTTTTTTCTTTGCTCAACTACCTTTCACAAAAACTGGTTACTGACAACACAGTAACTCTTAGAGAAACAACGTTGCGATTGGAAGATATTAAAAAAAACATAATTTGATCAGATCTCCATGAACAGCGAAATTACATTATTCCATGAAGATGCACGGCTATTTATAATAATGATGTCGCATTGCGACCGAGAAAAAATCTAATTTCGATTCATTGTGAAAAACCTTCACTGTGGACATATTTTATCACAAGAATGAGTAAGTGAAAAAAGTCTGAAGTGAAATCTCTTGCCATTAGCTCATTGAAACCCTTTATTATCTATCGGTCTCCCATTGTTAACGCGCGAGTATGAATAAAAAAATATATGTCGGGGTCACAATATGACCCATAACTTTTCACTGAGGTGAAGACAAGCATGAGAACGTGTCCAATGGCAATAAAAGCAAGGAAGTTGAGCCCAAGGAGAGAAGGAAGAAGAGGAAACTGGTGAGCTGTGGCAGGTGAGGTTGGGTTTCTATGGAAGAGGGGATTAAAGGAGGATTTTTCGAAGGTCACCCCACTCAAGGGTAGGACGTGGGGCTTGGCGCCATCGCTGGGGCATTGAAAGAGAGGTCATGGGAGGTCAAAGGCGGGGGACAGATGGCAACGGTGAAGGTGAGGGAGAATTATTGGTATGTGTGCCGTAAAAATTGAGCCCTGTCTCTAATCCTGACTTAAATGTAATGCTCTAGATCAATGTAAGAGAAAAATGACAAGAGATATGGAAGTGTAGTTGGCTGCAATTATCATGACGTAAAACCCATGTAGATTACGATCTATATATTCTCGTATATTGAATATAGATGCGCCATAAAACTAAGAATATCGATCGCCAATCGATAATTACATCTCCCATTCAAGAATGTAAAAGCCCACTCTTCCAGAAACTTTTCAACAACACTTTCGTATATTTTAAGAGTAATTTAGCAAGACAGGTAACTTAAAAGCCCGGCTAGCTCAGTCGGTAGAGCACGAGACTCTTAATCTCGGGGTCGTGGGTTCGAGCCCCACGTTGGGCGACATTTTTTTTTCGCGGATCCAGTTTATATTGCTTTATGCAGGTCATGTAACGAGAGTAATATTTGATGATTCACTCCGAAGTTCGTTGACTGCGTCCTTCCAAGTTTTATTTTCCCCTAGGGATGTATAATAGGGCCTCTTCTGTTCTTCGTATACATGAATGACTTAAGCGCCTACGTTAGTAGCAATCTTAGGTTATTTGCTAACGACACGGTGGTATACAGGGAAATAAGGAGCCGACTACATCACGAGCTACTGTCTAGAGACTTAGACACGGTCTCGGATTGATGCAAGAAATGGGGATTAATGCTTAATGTAGATAAATGCGCAGTTTTGAAGTTTTGGAACAAAGGAAGTGGCGAACAGGACATACACTATGAAATAGAGGGTTCAGTGCTAACTACGGTCAATCAAGTTAAATATTTCGGGGTAGTTTTAACACTACGCCTTTCATGGGGAATACATATCAGGGCAGTTTGCGGATCCGCTTTAAAGAAACTGGGCTTCATTAAACGGGTGATGGGGAAATGTAGTTCAATGTGTACGAAAGGTGTTATTTTGCTCTAGTTAGACCTCATTTGGAATATGCCGCAAGTATTTGGGACCATTGGGAGAAAATTTGGCAAAAAGAATTAGATAAAGTCCAGAGAAAATCCACCAGATTCGTTTAAAATTGTTATTATAAGAACACAAATGTGACAGGCCTCATAGGGGATTTAGGCTGGGAGCCACTTTAAATACGAAGTGAACAAGCGAGACTTAGACTTTTAGAAAGGTTCAGAACCAACAAGTTTAACGATGACACTAAAGGAATTATAATGTCCCCACATTACTTAATTAGATCAGACCACAAAGATAAAATACGGGAGATAGATTCCAATACAGATAGATTCAAATACTCATTCTTTCCCAGAACGATCAGAAATCACAATATTAAGAAACCGAAGTCACTTAAGAAATATTAAAAACATTTAATTTACAAGTTGGAACAAAATTAAACTGCAAAGATATCAAGTATAGTTGTAAGTGCATGTGTATGTTAGTTGACAGTTTGAGTGTTTATATGCGTGTGGGGTGTACGGGGTTTTGCATGTTTCCCATGCTTTGTTTGTGGACTGTATAAATCTGTGGATTTATCATGCGTTTTTTTCTTAATTACGGGTGGTACACTAACACCCCCCTCCACACGCCCTTGCGACGGCTTGCGGGGCATTAAGTAGATGCAGATACTTGTTTAGTTTCAGATGAATTCTTTGAGATATCCCTTCCCAAGCCCAAAGAGATTTATTTTCTTAATCCTAGCCATATCTGAATCGTAATAATTCACGTATAATTTACCAAAGTACTATAAACTAAAAAAAAGGAAAATGTAAAGGAGTAACCAATAATATACGATCAAAGTTATTATAAATAAAAAAACAGGGATAAATCCTTTTTTAAATTCCCAGAAATATACTGTTTGCATTATTGAAATTCTATTGATTGATTTTCTGCACAATCGATAAGATAATATTTCAAAATTCAATTCTCACAGGGGAACCAACTATTGAAACAACAGTTTTGCATCGAGAGAGAAATATTACGTAAGTTTTGCAGGTCTTAATAGCATTTTATAAAAAACTTGAAAGTGACAGAAAGGAATGTGAAGTTTTAAAATGGTAGAAAGCCAAAAGGTGTAACCTAGACTCCGAAGGAGGAAAATAAAATTCCCTTCATATGAAATCTAGAACGTGTATACAACTCATAATTAAAACTGGTGGAAACAAGTGACATTGAATACAAATGTTAGGCTTGTTAAATCAAGGAGACGAGAACTTAAATGAAGACTGGACCTTGGTACACTTTGTACACAATTTCTTTGTTTGTTTAATTTAAGCAGAGATATTTTGCGGAAGGTGTTGCTTGGGAGTTTTTAGTTCGCATGTGAATAAATACCGTACACTTTAAGTAGCATACACAACGCGACCTAATATTTTTAAATTAGCATTGAAGGAAATGGGTCACACGATGTATAGCAGAAGGGTCTCTCACGTGCCTTGTAAAATATCATCCGTTTTTAAGGAAGCGTGAGGGAGAGTGGTGTGGAGGGATAAGGGGAAAACAATTCACCGTGGAACCGGGAGGCCGAACGAGGGGGCGATTGCGGGAGCGGAGGAAGGGGACGATGAGAAAGGGAGCGATTGGCGATGGTGTCGAGAAGACGGGCGAGATTGAAGGCCAGCATTTAACGCGGATTCGCAGGCGATTTAAAAAAAAATAAATATTAGGGAAAGAAAAGCGATATTTATTATCTGCCGTAAAAGGGCTTTCACTCGTTCTTCACTTCTCAGGGGGATGGAGGGGAGCGCCCATTAAAAAGATGGAGACAGAAAAGTGGGTAGGAAGACCTCAGTCGCTCAGTTTCGCTTTCCTCGGGAAATCAACCTCCAACGCACAGGGCGTGACCGCATACACATGCTCTAAGACCGGTTTCTTCTTCAATTCCTCTTATTTTCGAGCGGTTGACGCCACAAAACGAAGAGTGAACTCAAAGAGGTTCGTTTACCAACACATCGATTGATTTCTCTGTCACCTAGCTTACACCTCGCGGGAACTTCGACATTAATAATGCCTGGAAACAACAAAATATCTTTTAGGTTCGCAGCAAGGCATTTTATTATTATGGAATATTTACTGCAGGTAATTCACTTCACTTCAAATGCCCAACAGCGTATACAGACTTCGAGAAATCCGAAACTATCCTTGGATTTAATCCGGTTTGGGAGATATATACTCGTATAACATTGAAGTGATGTTTCTCTTCCTAATCAAATACTTAAAAGGAACTTTCGCAGAGCAATTAGCGTGTACATGAATCCATTTGGAAGGTCCGCTTTTCCGTATATCACACCGATTCTAATATGAGTTCAACATCGATCATGGTCTGGTTCGATATTTGGATGCAGTGGCGACCGCCGTACTCAACGTAAGTTTCTGCCACTGGCGCCTTAGTGACTTCTCCGATCTTTCCAATCGTCCGAGTCAACGTCATAAACCGCTTGATATATTTGGTTTCGATTCAATAATAATCGATTGGGTTATGTGCAACTTAAAAGCGAACCTGGAGATTTAAGACGCTGATCGATGATGTATCGAATATTTCTAAGAGAGGAACTTTGCTTCTCCTACGCCTCGAACAAGACGAGAACTAAATTCTCCAAAGTATACGCAAACAAAACCACGTAAGAAAGAAAAAAACACCGGGAGAGAATTTTAACATGGGTCAGGTAGTCCCACGGTTCACTTTCCACTGCTCACGCGGCACAAAAGGGATGCCTTCCTCCCTTAACTTCTCTCAATCTATCCCACTCCACCTTACATAACGCCTCGTGGGCATTCTTAATCAATACATCAACGACACTCTCTCTCTCTGTCTCTCTCTCCTCTCCAAAAGTATCCTAATCTGCGTCACAGCATTGCATAATGCGATGAGGGACGTTACGGGTGGACGATGTTGGTCAATGAAATCAAATTTGCTATCCCCAGCCAGGCCGAACCCTCAATGTGCTCTGTGTTACTCTTTTACGCCAGAGAAGACAAGCAATCGGAAGTTGACATATAGCGTGTAGAAACGAAAAATCTATACCGTGAGGCGAGGAGAATACGTCAGACGCCAAGAGGAATGTTGCCCATTTCATTAAAATTCAAGATGGTCTCCGATGAATTCGAAAAGAATGAAAGCAAATCATAAAAGTTTAATGAATAAGAATGTTTCGTGAGTTCATAATCCCTTGCAGTCAAGGGCAATGGTTTCAAATAAATATTTACTATTATTAGCGATAATATACGGGTAAAGGTAGATTTTGGATGGACACGAGCTAGCAAACGGTACATCGGAAATTTCCTTGCCTCTACTAACGAAACAAAACCCAACACCCTTCACTACAATAAGCTGCTCTTCAACTCCGGCTACTTTCTTCCTCCCTTAATTCCGTCCAAAATTCCTATTACTATTCCTGCCCCTTCCTCGCCTGCCTAACATTCTCCCCTCTACCATAGTCTTCAGCGCCACTACCAATCAGTATGTTTTGCATCCATCCTTACAGTCTCCTTTGTATCGCTCCCAACAAAACCCTCTCCTCCCCATCATACCTACCACTTCCTCATTCGTTATCCTTTCTATCGGTTCTGCCTTTCCTATCCTTCTCCACACCCACATTTAAAAAAATCCTTCAATCTATTTCTATCATCCTGCTTAAATTACTACGTTTCCGCGCCGTACAAATCTACGCTCCATATCAAAGTTTTAACAAGCCTTTTCTTAACATCCTTAAAAAACAAAAACCTCTCAAAGTCTCAAAAAGTATTTGAAGAGAAAATGAAACAAGATTTTAAAGAACCGAAACGCAGCACTTTAAGAGTCCGTTCCGAAGGAGGATTTGGTAAATGAGGACGCGTTCCATCGAAATTAAAAGCGAGGAGAAGCGATTCAAATCGGCGCCCATTACTTAAGCCATCAGGGCGTCCAAATCGGTGAAATATACGGAAATCCGGGGAAAAATTTTCGCCGTCATTAGGAGGAGAGAGCGGTGTGGAGAGAAGCATTTACATCAGCGCAGCAAAAGCCATTCCAGGCAGAGAGAAGGGCCGCACCGTCGAGCGTAATTAAGTCCACTGCATCCAAGTGCTTTGCAGAGGGTAATGTGGAGGAGAAAGAGCTACAATAAATTTCACTTGTCTCGGGTGGCGCATTAAAACTGCTAACTGCGTCCTAACAGAGCTTTCCACCGTAATGGGATGGTTATACGAAATGATAAGTAGTCTAGTTGTGGTTTTGGATAATTGCATTGATAACATCAGCATGTTAATTTAAAAAAATAGTATTTTAGAGGGATTCGTCCGTCATCAGGAGTATACGTATATCAGTTACCCCAAACTTCATTTGTATAATTTTTAAACTAATTCCTATTGTTTGGCATTATGAAAAATATTCCTTCATGTCTTCGTTTTTTTTAATAATTTCAATAGAGAATGACCAATTTTGAAAGGACTTTGGTGAATAGTTAGAAATAGTTCAGCTGATAAAACTTTCATGTCTACCGCAATTACTTACAACATAGCGACACACATTAGTATTAAAAATATGTTAACTTATTCTAAGGTCATCGCTGTAGTTTATGTAATAAAAGACAAATATTCTTCGAGTAGTTCAAACTTAGTGGCACTAGCCATAGCAACTGGAAATCCAGCTCAGAGCCGCTTACCGCATCGTAAACTAATTTTTTACTTTATTGGAATAAAATATAAAAACATATGATGAACATGTGTGCACATAAAAAGTAGAAATTCAATAAAAAAAATCACACCTAAGTAATGGTCATGTATTTTATACGATAATAATCGACTGCCGCCATGTTTTCCAGTTTTTTGTGCCATATGTGCCTGGCGCTTCGTGCTAATGACACCAAGTCCGCCATCATCACTAACCCAAACTTTGGCATCGGAGGACGAATGCTCGTCCAGCTGCACCGCGGATCCTTCCCCGAATAAAATGAATCCCCCCAGAGAATTAGGATTCCAATTTATGAATGCGTCCCAAGCAATTTAGAAGATGAGCCGGACATCCGTCTCGCCTACCTCTTCGGAACATTCGGAAAGGATCCAAACCCGAGTGGGGGCTGATCACTGCCACGAGACCGGAAAGGGTGTGGTTGGGGAGGGTTGATGAAATAGGAAGATGGGGGGGGGGGAAGGGGTTGAGTGAGGCAGGATGGAGGGTGTGAAACAGCCCGGAATTAACTGCGGGACGTCTGGAGATGGATGCGATTGGGCAATAGGGGAAGGGATTTTGCCTGCAATCCCACATCCACGAAACAAATCAATATTTTTGCCTCCCTTGCAACTCTAACGACTGAACTACTGAAACAGGGAACGGTTTACCGGCCTACAGTACGGCTCTACGGAAGGAGAGATCGTGAAAATAATACTATAGATATAAAACGTAACGCCGACGGGTTTAAAATGTCATTTTTCCCACGGGATAGTTGTTACCAACGACTACGGTCAAGAAACAATTTTTTTTGGGCTAAGTGGCCTACTTTTTATTTAGTAATTCACTCCTATTTTTTATAACCCTTACCAGTAGTTTCTCTCGCATTCGTGGATAAATATCTTAAACTTAGCCACACCATAATTGAAGCTGACGTACAAGTTATTTTTATCATTTAAAAATATTTTACTTCCCCATTAACTAACATTTAAATATGAAGTTGTAACTCTGGAGTGGCAATACCTTACATCACTAATGATATCTATGGCTTGTAGAGTAACATTTAGGCGTGCGTGGACGTACAAACATTTTAAAAAGTTCTGAAGTACACGACACGTTGAAGTGAACATGATGGAAATAATCCATCATCGTTTGATATTTCCACAACACTGTAAAAAGTAAATAAAAAAACGCCCATTTATTGAAATCTTAACACTCTTTCCTCTTTCTCTCCATCATCCACATAGAGATGACTTCTTCCGAATTGAACGCATTTGATGCCTCCGATTCGCCCCATATTTACAGCTCTCACTATGCTCACTATTTCAGTGCCACCATCATACAAGAGTGACTGAGTTGTAGAAATTCAGTAACCGAACGAGAAGAATTACTTATAAGATCTTAAAAAAAAGCTTCCAAAAAGATGTCCATTCCATGAGAAGACACTTCTCTCGATTGCTGAATCAAGTCTTTGAAATTAATCAACCGTCCAGATAATACTCCAAAATGCTAATAAAATTAGACAGATTAAATGTAGAACAGACAGATTTAAGACATCAATTTTTTCCAAGAACAATAAGGGCTCAGAATTACATCGTCCGACGGTAGCAGGGGTAAAAATATTCCTGTCGAAATTAGTCGGGAGTGTGTCCATCCCCTACTACACAGTATGAGTATCTCGTATGCCGGATGATTTTCTTTTTAGAAATAAGTGATACATAGTTTGCTCTTCCTAATCCACGTCCAGACTTTCTACCGCATGGGTTTTGTCTCGATTCTCACCCGGGAAATTACTGATGTCTCTCCGTTCGTTTAAAACACATTGCAATTCCTTTCCTCAGCATACACATGAAGTGGCGGAAGGAAAGAGGAGAACGATCCGAAAAAGTCATCTCTGCGTGTGGATCGTCTCCACCAGCCCTCTCTCTCTCCCTCCTGGCGATTGCACATTCTCCATCAGTGGGTGAGATACTTAGAATGACCGCCTTGCTCCTCCTATCAGTGCCATCTCTTGGGTCGACGGGATAGTTCAGACACCTGCCTCGTAAAACCTCCACTTGAATTCCAACGAACTGAAAGATCTCCCGCTGGGAAGTGTTTGTGTAGGGCATGCAGCCAATGTGAATAATATCCGCATTCTCCGAGTCGTGAGGCGCCTCGCTAAACTTTTTTTTTCGGCCCTCGATTATTATCCTCGTTTGTCTCAATAACCACGGTTATCAACCCCAAGATTGGTTAGATAGGTGAGGGCAGAAATCACCTAGTACTAATCCCAACTGAGAGTGTTATTCACAAATCAGGGTACGGGGACAATTCCTTTCCCTGCGCTGCCTGTGGTTTCCCATGAAGATCTAGTTCCCAAAAAAATCAAACAGTCTGGGTGCAACCGAGGGTGGCCAGAGAGGTCACCTGGAATTGAACCCGAACCCAGACCCCAATGCTCCATCAAATGGACTACTAGGTCATTGTTTTTACTCACATTCAGATGCAGATGGCCTTACTGGTTGGTTACTGCTGCACGTAAAACTCCGAATAATATCTCGTGAACAAAAATTACACCACGATCTAACATTAATCATCATCATCAGTATTTTAATCCTGGGATTGGTTTACTGCAGCCCTCCATTCTACTCTATTAAATGTCAATGCTCTCAATCCTGATACCCTCTCTGTTTTACAGGTACCTGTACGTCCATCTTGATGTGTCCCACGTACATGTCTCTTGGTCTTCCTCATGGAATCTTCCCTCCTATTGTTTTTCCTTCTATTATATTCCTAATCAATCCATTGTGCCTCAATGTGTGTCCAATCCATCTATTTCTTTTTTTGCCGTAGAGGTCTCCATATGATCCTATCCTCTTCTGCTCTTCTATATACTTCCTAGTTCGTTACTTTGTCTGTCCATTTAATCTTCAGCATTCTCCTCCAGCGCCATGTTTCAAAGGCCTAACATTAATAATATATAATTATCTAGTCCGGGCAGTGTCTCCTGTGTCGACAAAATTGTTACACGCTCGAAATATGTGTTCTTTGCAGTTCATTGTTTTTTCCGCGCCTAAATGAAATTTTAGTGTTTCTAGTGCTCGGGGGAAAGGGAGATTATCAAAAGTATAGGACGCCAACTATTTCATTTCATATAATTCAACAGATGCTGTGTGCATTTTAGGTTTATATACTACGCATATAATAGGAGAAGCTTATAAGCCTCCAACGACCAGAACCTGAACCGCAGTTTGGGACTAATTAAAGATCAAAACTGGGGCGATCGGAGCAGTCGTGGTTGCGCCCTAATGGCGCCACAGTGCTTCAGTACGGCTTTTATCACGTGCTCCTAATAAACGAAGCCAATATCCGAGTAGAAGCGGAGATCTGGACAGGAGAGGAAGAAGGGAAAGGAGAAGTGAGTGGGAAATGAGAAAGGTGGAAAGGAGAAGGAAAACGAGGAGGTAGACCGACAAGGGTCCAGCCAAGGGCGCTTTCGTCCCTTAGCGTGCGTAACCACAGACGTCACGACCGATCGGAATAGCACCACCTGCTGGGACGGCGCCAAGGGCCCTCCTTCCCCTACCCCTCTCCTTCCCATCCGCCCATTCCCCTCCTTCTTCCCTCCCAATTGCCACATCTGTGAATATTCCCCGCAGTTTTGTGCATTCCTTAACGTTCGCGCGTTACATAACAAAGCAGTGCATTCGGGAATATTCATACATCAGGGAATTCGATGCGTCCCGGTAGCTGCATGCGCATTGCCCCAAGACTGCCTCGCACTTGGGAGCGGGTTAAATTTATTAAATTAAGAGAGAGATGTTCGTGCACTTTATTAGCTCCGTCCATCACTCGGTTTTGAGATCTCGTTAGGCATTCGTCTTGGACGACGTTAATTTTTTCCAAAAAAAATTGAATGATAAAATTAATTTGTTGATTTATTCGCGCGGACTGACTCGGGGAGCTTAGTCGACGTTTAGGCTCCCCGGTCTAAATTAAGCCCGCCCCTCCAATAAAAGCCGCGCGTCTGTCAACTGCCCACACCCGAGAGTAAATCCCGGGGGGAGAGAGAGCCGCCAACAAACCGAAATGCGCCCGAAACACGGAGGGATGGGGAGGAGATCGCCAGGGTGGGGGGGGTGAAAGGGGGGGGGGGGAAGGTGAGCCGCCCACGAGGCATCGCAGCGCTCTAGTCGGTCGAAAGTCAAAAGCCGGAAGTCTTCCTCGGTCACCCCCTTCGTCCAACCTTGGGGGAACGCCACAAGGGAAAGGGAGGTGCTGGGATCAGGACAAGGTCCAATCCTGGTGTGGAACTTCCTCGTGGACCCAACCCTATGATGGCGCCGGGTCCTCTTCGTCACGTTTTGCCCATATTTGTCTGGGTTCTCTCTCGCAAGGACGCAAGTCTTTTCCAAGGAAAATTGAAAGCGAAGGGAGTCGGACGTGTATGGCTTTCAGACCATAGGAATGCGGCAACTGAATGAAAGTATTAATCGACATCGCATCGGGTACGTCGCGCGACCTCCGGTCAACGATGGATGGACCAGATTAAATCATTCCAAAAAAATAACTCAATCTAGATCGTTCATATTCACCAACATAGGCAGTCCAGTAAATAGAGGGAGTTGGGTTAGTGGCAAAGGGTCTCGGTCGGACGACACTGGGTGCCCTCAGCTGTGTGATTACCCTGTGGGGCACTAGGGATCCAAATACGGCTCATAGAAGAGAACTGGGGCCCCTTATTAATAGGGTTAATGCGCGTATTTCAAACGCGGTTGGAGATAGAATTAGGCTAGGATTCCTCTCGCCCATGAAACCAACCTTCGGGTTGATTACAGTGTTGGCCATGTTTATAAAACACTGAGTTAGTCACCAGCACCGAGGGATTACCATCTTTGGGGGTATCCTTGACGACGAGACAACACCAGGCACTAATTACGGCACGTAGTCATAGGATTAAGTAATACATTTTCAAGATTGGCAATAGGCTAGTTTTATTCTGACATATGCAACAGCGAAAAGTATTGTCACTGGACAAGATTGATAGTGCCGAAGATTATTCAATGATCTAATCTTAAGCTTTTCCATATAAATTTAGATCAAATATTGGTCAACTAATTGATGTCATAAAACAGTCACACAGAAGGACAGAAGTTCCTCAAAATCCTCGGATAAATATGTGAAAATATATGGCAATATATTATAGCAGCAACAATAGAAAACTTTATTTATGATGAAGACCGGGATAAGGCGAATCTACACACTGTACATTAATTGCAACCCATTGAGAGATAGTAAGAATGCTTTCCAGTATTTGGTATGCCTACAGTCTGCCGGCGCTGAGTGCCAGAGACATTTGGCCTTCTAAAAATTCTTGAAGGAGTTGAAAATAATTTGTAGTGAAATTATGAGGAATAAATTAAAATGACAAGCAATTTAACATTTATCCTTCATCACAAACCAGAGCTTCCCTTTGGGAAATTATTTGGGCCCGTGCCAGAGATATGCCTTGGAAGAAATAACGTTTCTCTTCAAGCCTTGCGCGAGAACAGCATTGCCGTCTAGTTATGTCCTACCTTCACCTTCTTTTGCACTTTTAAAAGTGTTCTTTATTATTATTCAGGGATTTCTCAATACTTTTTCGCTTTAAATTATTTACTTGTTCGCCGTTTCCAGACAAAACTAGGTAATTATCGGTAACGTTTCCAAGATTTGGGAGTAGACAAGCCCCAAGTATTAAATAGTTACAAATGTTTGTGCGTTTTCAGAACCATTTTTATTAGCGTCAATGATGCAAGAAGGCATTTTAATCATTTTCTTTTCCCAGCAATATTTAGGCTCACACTCAGATTTTGCCTGAAAATGACGGAGCCAATCAGAGTTGACCTTTTATCGACCACGACAATTGATACGGTCCCCGAGGAACTCCAGAGAGAATTTTTGATTGTTATAGAAGGGCCACCACTCTCGGGTCATGTGGAACGAAATAATCCACTTGTTTTCCAAAAGCGAGATGACACTCGATCCACGGAAGGAGAAGAATATATCTATATTTTTTTCACCCAGCCCGGCCGCCAGAGTAACCAGCTGCTTTCACGAACAGTCCCTTCCTCACACACACACACACATTCACCAGGATGATGTCATTAACTGCCGTAAATTCACTGGCCATACCGTCACCCCTACATTCCGGAACCTAAAAAATAACAACGAGATGGTTAAGCAGAAGCGACGGGGTAAGAGCGAGAAAGGACTCCCACACGGATCCCTTTCTCTCTCGTTTCCGTCCCCGAAGAGTTGACGGAGCCTTCGCGTCGATCCAAATAAAAGATCCTGCTATTTTTTATTTTTATGAAGATTGATGACAAAAAGGATTGAAGTGAATTATAGAGAAGTGCCAGAAGAATTTTAGAAGTTGAAACCATAAACCCTGTCACTGAGATAAAGAATCATTCGTCGTCAAAGTCAAACCACTATCTTTTAACTCGAGTCATGTACGAAATATGAAGGTCTTCAAGTGTTGAAGAAGAAATGTCCGCCACTTAATTCACTCATTGGTCGTGAAATGTACTACCTTTCTCATTTTCTCTATCACTTAAAGTGGCAAGCAATGAAAAATATTACACATTATATATCCAGTAATAGGAGTGAACCGTCACTGAGCACAATTTATAATTTTCAAATGCATTTTTTTCTATGCACTAGGTATGATTTTAAGGAGGTGACACCATCTAGTTGTAATATCTGCATTTTTATTCTGCATTTCTATTTTGTCAATTCCCATTTGTTATTTAATAATTAGTGGCTCATTAAAGAAATATTAACTCTGTTTTCATGGAAACTCACTTGATGAATTAATTCATGATAAGATGTTCTGAATGCCGCATATTCGCAAAATTCAGTTACTCAATTAAGAATCGGAGAGATCACATTGGCAAGAGAAAGGTACCCAAGGGTGAGGGAAGCTATTATGATCGAATTCTGTGGGCATAATTGCTGCTCCCAACCGATCTTTAATTATTTCTTAATTCACTAAAAACCAATTAAATTACTAATGACAGTGATTTTATCGAATATACCGGCTCCTGAAATTAAAAACGCCGCAATAAAATCTACGCTCTCTCAGTCCGGTCAGTAATCTCTTTCCGTTATTTCGAAATATTTAAAATGAATTGTGGGTAAAACATACAATTAAGCTCCTTAAGAAATAAGATACATTACATCATAATTGAATAAACTTTTATCTACCAAATTATTTTGATCTCCGATCTGGCACCAAAAAATTTCTTATAAATCTTTGCTGCAATAGAAATAATTAAGTAACTACGCATAATTTATCATTCGAAATCGAGGAATTTCGATAATGAAAACTTTCAGTTGGGATTTTTTATTTACCAGAAACATATTGATAGGTATGACTAAGAAAATATCGGTTTATAAACGAACAGCACTGGGCTTGGTCTCCTACCTATAGCCGCGGTTAGCCTGTGTTCTACACCCGACTTGTTTCTTCGGCCGCGTAAGGTTGAAAACAACAACCGCGAATCTCGAGTTGACTCATTGCTTAATTGGGAACCCCCACCAAAATGCAACAGATTGTCTCTATTCATTAACTTCATCAGAGAGACGGAGAGTCAGAGAAAGAGGCAAACTTTGTTTTCCCGGATAGTTCTATTTCTAAATGAACATCTAATGGTCTCGCAATCTCACGAAAACGACTGTAAACCCTCATCAGAAAGAAAAGCATTTCCATACAGTCCACTGTTAGACATCACCTCGCTCTCAAACACTAAATTGAAAAGTTACCTCAAAACAAAGTAGTCCTACGCGGTTGCGTACTCGAGCTTAACCAAATACCAAACAGAACCTCTCGCAGTTGAAGGCACATTTTTAATGAATTAGGAACGGTTCTCATCGAGTCGCTATGATGTTTAGATTTTGGTTCCTGCTGCGTATTCAGCAGTGCGTGAGATTAACGAATATAGTATCTCTGCCGGAAACCATTCATCATGACGTGGGTAAATTTGTACTGTAGTGGAAAAGAAAAACACTCTTTTGTAAAGTGGGTATAAATTAAACTCTTCACAAAAGATAGTAAAAACTGAAGTTTCTTTCATTGGACCAAAGTGGTTAACAAGGGAGTGGCCAACAAACTCTTGGTCAAAGCATATATTTTTATTAAAATAATATTTACCTCCTAATAATTTTATACCTACCTAGACGACTCCTTAAGCATTTTCCCTATCTTTGCAAAACCTGATGGTTAATTCGAGTAACATTAATATCCTCTTGACTGGCTATAAATTTAACTCAAAATGAAATATCACCGTTTAACCACGCCAGCGGAAACCGATTTTCAACAGTCACGACTGCCAAGTTTTTATTTAATGATTGGATACTTTCTGCACCTAATTGACTATTTAAAAACTATCATATCGCCTAAACTTTGGAAACTATCGGCTATCCATACGGACAACAAATGCGAGGTTTCACGAATTAAATTAACCGGATTCAAAATCATTCACAATTCACGCGAACAACAAAATATTCGGTTTCCAAAGAGGGATTATCGACATTGAAGATCACAGTCGATTCAGATCACGATGGGAAAGATTCACACCCAAAATCGAGACATCATGTCTTTGAGACGGCCGCTGTGCCACAACAAATGCTTGAGTGTATACGCTATTGACATTGAAGATTCCGTCGTACATACCCGTCCGTCATCGCACTCTTAGAATTTTTCTCTCAAAAAGACGGAAAGAAAAATAGAATGCGTTAAGGAGCCCATAGCAATCGTTTCGCCAACCTATTGGACGTTGAAGAGAAGAATTCCCTCACTGTTGAGAAGATCGCTTCGCCTCGAAATTCGGTTGACGGGAGATAAATTTACTTCACCGAAACGAATCCAGTCCAGGCGGCCGAACCTCGTGCCACCCTCCCATCCCCCGAGAGGGTGTGTTGGGTGATGGGATTCGGTGGAGACACTGCATCGCAGAGGGGGGTGGGCGCGGGAGGGGGGGAGGGCGTCGGATATATCGCTTTGGCAACCGAGTGCACTTCTGCGTAGGGGAGGCCACTCACACGTCAAATATTTTCACCGAGATGCAGAGGAAAGAGGGAGGGAGGGAAGGGAGAAAGGGAGAGAGAGAGAGATGGCCGTGACCCAAAAAATATCGAAATGCTATATAAACACACACAAACACACACCGAGCTATTCCTTGGCCAACGGAACGAGAGGGAGGATGAGTAATTATCGCCTGCGCTGGAGAAAGAGAGAAGGGAAAAGAGATGGATGGATTTAAGGGGGATTATCTTGCGAGGGTAAACTTAAATAACCTCCGAATTTTCGGGATCAGCTGCAGAGTGCGATATATCTTTTTGATCGCCAACTGAGGGCCTAGACAGTGCACTGGTTTTAACAGCACAAGTTGCTTCAAAAAATTGACATTGTAAAAATACAGTAATTCCCTAAGAACAAATCGAACGAGAAAAATTATCATATTATGTCAACTGAACGTCGACGTTGGTTACTCTCCACGTCGACGAATGCAATCGGCTTATTGGAATTACGGCAAAATGTTATAAATATATATATATATATATATATATATATGGGCCGCGGTAGTCCAGGGGGTAGAGCGTTGGATTTCTGACCGGAGGGCCCGGTTGCGATTCCCGGGCAAGTCACTCTGGGCACCTGCAGCTCCACCCAAGCTATGTGATTCTTCGGGTACCAGATCTTCCTGGGAAACCATAACAGGCACAGGGAAAGCAACTGACCCCCCTACCCTGAGGTGTGAACTTCACACGCCGTCGGGCTTAGTACTATGTGAACTCTATCATCACCTACCAAACCGACCTTCGGGTTGAATACTGCGTTTATGATTATACTATATACATATATAAAAATATAGTATGTATATAATATATATATATATATATATATATATATATTTATAAATATCATGACAAGCATTCCATGGTTTTTAGTGAACTGACATATTCAAATTAAATAATTCTATAACTGACATTTGAATCGATAAAATCAAACATTTGAAAATATTTCCGGAAGAAATACGAACGTAATTGTGCACAATTAGTGAAAATGAAATTATGAGAGTGGTGAATAAATTCATTAAAAAAGTGATTTTTTTCATTAGAAGCATTACATACATCATGTTAAACAGGCAACACCGCACGGACACGCACATGAGCACGAACACATCACACAAGGTGGATAATGACGAATACAGACTGCGTGAAGGCGACAATGCAAACAATGCCAGGATGACCCCACATTCCTTCGAAGTCTTAAGCAAACAATGGTGGGAGAGCCCTTCTGGAGGTCTGTCTCGATCGCCGAGGAGGAGGAATTGGACCACGGGTAGGACTGCGGAAATACGGGTCAGGGACGCGAGCGCGCGGATGTGCAAATACCGCGGAAGGATGTCGGCCGGGAAGCAGCGGAACGAAGAGCACGGACGGCGCGCGGCGCCTGCTCTGTCACGCGGAGATAATCCGGCTGAATCAGAGCAACAACGCTCGGGGAGCGAAATTCGGCCCGCGGGGAGGACCTAAGGAAAACGGGATCCAATTCCTGGGAAGGAAGATGCATTGCACAAGGCCATCAGGTAATAAATTCAACACGCGCCCGAGAGCGTCTCGAGCCATTGTGAGAATCGAGCATCGAAATTTACATCACGGCATAATGGTAACGAAGTGGATACGAAAACTTCCAGCTTTGGATTGCCTCCCGCCAATTACGTGAGACGACAGAGAGAAGTTATTAGGGAAACCGAAATACCAATCGCCGCGCGGGATCATCTTTTTCCTGGTGATCATCATGGTGATATAACGCCCCCTGGAACACGCACTCGAGGCAGTCTGCAGTGCATCGTGTAAAATGCGGGTCCAGTCTAGTGGTGGTGTTAAAAGGAGAGAAGCGGCTTCGAAGCGATCTGTCTAAAGGTCACATATAAGGGGCTGTTTGGTATGTTCACCTCAGAATGCATGCTGATATTGGCACGCAATTAGAACAAAAATGAACCCCAGCATCCGAATACATTTACTTAGAGCAAAATATTTAACGAGTTAGTCAATTAATGCATGGTGTACGCACGCGTGGACGTTTGTAAATGATAAATTGAAAATGAGCTAAAATGTATATAAATACACGTGCGAACTAATATTTCTGCCTTATACATATGTCTGGTGCCCTACACTCCCGCCACACACCATTGCGGAAGCTTGTAGGGTACGTGGTAGATATTATCTCCAAGTATTATTTACTGATTTTTGGTGATTTGGAAGCATTTCAATGTTATGCCTTAGAGAACTGCTCTCCTAATACCGTCAACATCGTCAGTACGCTGATAAATATACATTAAGCACTAGAGATGTCGAATCTCAGGTTATTTCTGCAAACCCTCTGTTAAGCATTGGCATTAATTCATCTTTCGGAAGTCTAATGTGAGGTGTGAAATAAAAATAGAATGTCCTAGTCCGATAGGCGGGGTCTTCGTAATACCACCGGCCGTAACTTTCACGATATTGATAAAGCTGTAGGAACAATAGGATAAGAAGTTAGGGTTTACTCGTTGAGAAATGAACTGACTCCAGACTGCAAAAAGCATAAAAATTGGGCCGGAAAATATTGATTGAAACATGGGAAAGAGGCTTCAATTTGAACAAGAGTAGACAGTAAGCGATAACGACGGAATCAACGAATGGAGAAGAAAAATATGAGATGAATGGATGGGTGTAGCCAACCAGAACTTTTAAAAATTCAATGGTGATGATGCTTTCTTAAACTTTTACGCCGGGAAATAAAAATTGAAAGGAAAAAGTAATGAAAATTTTATTATACCGGCGTAAAAAATTCTGTGGATATCAACAACGCCCTTACTCAACGACTTCGAAGGCCACAGCTTTAATAGGACGGTGAGGAAACTGAAAATGACATTGATCTGGGTCAAACAATTTGAAGTTTTCCAAATCCGTCGAAAGATTCACTACAGGTTATGTCCCTTATCACATCAATGGTGGACAACACTCTAGCCCGCAGGCAGCATTTTCTTCCGCAAGAAAATGATGGGTATTTGAGAATTAAAATTTAAGTGAATTTCCAAGAAACAAAATTAAAATTTTTAAGGATAAAAATCGAGATATATATGCTTATTTTAATGAATAAAAAATATATTATTTAAAAAGATCCCGCGCACCCTTGAAAATAACGGGCTCAGGACAAGTCGCCGCCATTCAACGCAAAAGGAATTGTAAAAGTTCGCTAAAATTAATCCAAACAGCTTCAAATAATTCAGTTCGACACAAATAATTGAATTTGCGCATTTTACCTCTCACACCTTATAAAATGAGACGAAATAAATAAGCATATATATATATATATATATATATATATATATATATATATATGCTTTTATCAAATTACAACCAACTATTATTCATTAAAAAACTGATGCGTTAGTAAAATATTTCCGATTTTTCCTGCGCCCCGCGAAGATTGGAACGATTTATCTTCACCTAGAGTTAACTCCATTTCTATTTCTATCTCGATTAGGAGACGAAATCTGATAGCTTGAAGTCCTAACGACGCACATGATAATGTTGCCAAAACATTAATTCATGATGATAGGGTCTGAAGAGGACGTGTTCTAAAAAAATACAGACATTCTGGAAATTTTGGCAATAATGTGCTTCACATCTGCAGCTGAAATAGATCGGTGGACGCGAAGGGAGAACGGATGGATAGAAAATTAACGAGACTGTCAAGGAAGAGCTGCCGTAGACTAGTATGTACTCCGACATTAGGGTACTGAAAAGTGGGTCCGAAGTTCAAAAAGGCACCTGTGGAAAACCACGTCAAATAACCGAGCGGCGCAATAATTCAGAAACCAAAACTTCTAGGGTGCAACAGTCGATCAGCACAAGTAGAGAAGTTCCCGTCCAGTATTAACTCCCTGATCGTCCAAAATTAACGCCGCGAAAGGCTTCAGCGCCAGGTCTATCATCCCAATCACGGCGACCTTCCACAGGGCTGGATGGTTGACGAAGAAGGTAAAGGTTCCTCCCGGCGGCGAGAGCAATTCGAAGATCAAACGAGAGAGAATGGAGCAGGGGAGGGCGGGAAGGTAAATTGAAGGGGAACCGAATAAGAGTGAGGCAACAAACCAACTAAACCCTCCCACCAGGTTACCTGCATGCTCGTCCCATCCCCCGCCTCTTCGTAGAGGAGACTGAGAGAGGGAGTTGTGGAGGGGGTGGGTTAAATTTTCGGGGGCCCCCAGAGAGTTCTATTTTGGGGGAGATGGCAATGACTCCCCCTCCCTTCTGGCGTCACGATGCTCTCCTACTCCGGTGAATGCGCGGCTTAAGGGTCCGCATCGCTGCGTTGGAGGGTATCGTATTAGAACTTCGATCTAAATTTGAAGGGAAGGCTCCTCTTCTAGCGAACGATATGTTTTGGGTGGATTAACGGAAACTCGCCGCGCCAACGGGTCTGCACGGATTCGTCCGAATGCAACAAGCGGAAAAGCGATTGAGAAGCTGCCCGCTCTTGCAACGAGCAAGAGGCGCCAATCCGTAAACTGAAATATTGGAGGGATGTCTCACACAGCAACGGTAGGAGTAAACGCTGCGTCGAGAATTGGGAAATGCGAGGGCGAACCTCATCCCCGTCTCCAACAGACATTTGGTAGTATCAAACTATAGCCCTCTGGTATCTGGGACCCCTTCCTACGCTCCTGTGACAGCACAACCGGGAAAAAACCGTCAAAGTGGAAAGGGGATTGTGGGAGGAGGTCAAAATTGCGGGAAAGGGCAGACCGCGAGGTTGTGAGGCCAGCTCCTGACGGCCTAATGCGATCCGAGTGGTGGCGCTTTCTAGGTGATGAAGGCGGTTGGAGAGGCGGCTGCGGGCACCAAGTGCTCCGGGCTGCAGTTCATGGCTCAACGTAGGCGTCGACGATGTCATGGGCCACGGATCCCAGAAGATTCTGCATTCCTTCAGGAAATTAAACTCTGAAGTGAAGCGGGAGGGGGTTGAAATGAATCTCGCGATCTGTAAACCTTGTCCCGAGGATTGGCCGTAGACCTGTGTTTTCTAATCCAGAATAAGACATTAATCAGAGAATGATTTCTGAAAGGATATCAGGGTCTACTTTGTTGACCTTCAGCCGGAAATCCGATCGTGTAGGAACCCCATGCACCGCTCTGATGTTCCTACACGTCTGAGGCCGCTGGTTGCATAACGGGGAAGATATTCGTGCATTGACTAATTAAATAAACTTTAAATAAGGGTAGGGTCAGTGTTAAACATGAATACAATAGGCCATTTAATGTTTATCATATTATTTGGAAAGTTTAAAAAAGTATTCGATAATAATAACAAAAATATTCCCGTAAAATAATCATGCCATCGTAATTTCAAGGGAATATTCTTTGTATTAGGAGATGACTGTCTAAGTTTAAATATATAATCTCCTTATTGAAAGCACGGCCGAAGATATAATTATTGGAGCTGAAAGCTGGTTATCCACGGGAATTACCGACAGAGAAATTTTACCAAAACCCTTTTCGTTTACAGGAAGGATAGAGTAAACAGAATCTGGAGCGGTTCCTTTATCACAGTTGAGAACGATTGCGCCAGCAGGGATTAAATAATTCCATTATGGTTTGGTGTTCAATTAAAACGCCTAAACCCAAAAAAACCTATATATGCGCATTTTTCAGACCAACACTCGCCAGAATTAATTTAATGCTAGAACTAGACAAGAAAATCGGAAGTTTCTCATTCCAAAAAAATGAACAAGACCAAATAATCGGAGGGGATTTCAATACCCCATGTGTTGATTGGAGTACATACGCATGGTTTCAAAACTGGGGATAAAGACTGATATATCTGCCAGTCGCTATTACATTCTTTTACGTTGAACTCCATGAATCACCTTGTTACTGCACAAGTTAGGAGTAATAACATTTTTGATTAGTTAGCAATGGGCGTACGCGAGGTCTTTAATGTAGAATATATTAAAAGAATTAGCGACCACAGAGCAGAAAAGGCTAAGATTTCTCAATATGAGTCAGGGTTAAAAAGTTTAAAATAGGAATTTACTTGTTTAAAAACGGGCAAATAATGGCTTAAAAGTCTACACAGTTCATTTGTAAAATTAAAGAAAGACAGTAAACACCGAGATGCTGAGGATACGTGGAATCACTTCGCAGACATCACGTGATCGGTAGTCAACAAGTTCGCGCCAGGTAAATTTACAAAAGAAAACATGGACCCTAAATGATTCAACACGGAAGTTATAAAATCGTTTATACATCAAAGGCTACGTTACGCTAAAATGAAAAATTTAAGGAAAGATATCTTCAGTGACGAACTGGATGAGATAATTTAAAATCATAAGAACCTAGGGCGAATGCCAAGAATGAATTTCGGGGAGCGTTAAGTCAATCCAAAAAGAAATGATTGCCTGAAAAATGAAAGAAGCATTTTGGTCGTACGTCAGAGGGTTTTAGGGAAAAAGTCTGCAGTTAATTCACTCAACAAAGATATAGGTGAAAGATTAGAAATCAAATTAGAAAAGGCCGATTTATTAAATCCCTTCTTTCAAAGTGTTTTCACCAATTTCTCCCCAAGTGCCCCGATAACCTACCGAATAATTTTCGCTAAACAATGCCTAAAACAGATATTTCAAATAATGGAATGAAAGGTTTTCTGGAAAACATTAACCATTACGAATGTAAAGTAACAAATTCGGGAATCACTCGCGGACTGAAGTTGAATAACAGATTTAATCACTTGCATAAATTGGAAATAAGTCTCTTAAGCGATGATGCAGCAAATCTATTATTGCCCCATCGTCATACGATAGGAGATATCATGCCAATAAAGTTACAGAAATAGTGCAGAATGGATAGATTTACGAGAAGATGCCATTACTTGCAGGAACGACCAGGGATCAGAATAACTCTATCAGACCACATTGGGGGGGAAGGGTATTTTTCATTTTTTATTTCAAGTAGCCCAGCTTGTTGTCATTATTTCATCTAGCTGTGGTAGGCCCCTTGAACAAGTCGACAAAAGGGTGAGATGGTGCCCAAAAATACCACTCCTTCACAATACACCCGCCCGTGAACGCTGATAGCCACTTGCGTAATAACGAAAGTTTTATACAATTTAGATGATAAGAGTATTATGTAAATATAAATATGAGTATACATTTTATAAACATGCTGATTTAATTAGTCTACAGAATTTGTCTATCTTCAGATCACGAAATGGTAACGACGCGTATGAATTCATTTATAAATGAACATTGACTTCAGGGAATTACCGCACACGTAAATTGTGTATGCACAACTATGAGGTTAAATCAACATTATTTTATTATGTATAATACTTGTTAAAATATCTTCGATTGTTTGTCTTAAATTACTGATGGGAAAATCCTGAACTATCGTTATCATTGGTATCATTGCATAAATATATCGCACGTAACCCAGAAATATTTCACGGAGAAATCCTTGATGTGGAGCACACTTTTGTATGGACTTCAGCCAATCCTAAAATTAACAAGAATTCGGAAACAGCATATATTTGGACGGAGTTCATGGTTTCAGGGACGATGACATCTCTTTGCTTGAGGCTTAGCGGTGGCTTGCAGTGCACCGTGCATGTATGTATGGATTTACTCGTATTTGAGCTAAACAGATAGAATTGAATTATGAATTTATAAAAATATCAATCGGTGAATGCATAAGCAAGAAGAAAAATAGACACGGCAACTTCAAATAAATATTAATCTCCACATTATAAACACAACGATAATATCTTGTTCTTAGATAATTATCATTTTCCTGGCGAAGCATCGCAGACGAGGGTTGATGAATTAATGCCATTAGTGGAGCATTATCGGGTGTTATTTCTGATTAGTTTCTCACATATTCAAATTACTCCTGCAAAATAGATAAGTCTAAATAGATAAGAAACGAAATTAGAGGGAGAGTAAAGTGGAGGAATATTCTTCAAATATTTAATGGACTCAAATTATCTGAGAGAAGCAGCGAAATTTTCCGTGATGATTTTTTGAGGTTGGAGATGAGGTAATTATGAAGCTTAACCGGTGATCAGACTCTGAAAAGAATCATAAGAAGCATTCCTCAAACATGAGTTTCATTTGAATAAAAGATTTGAAAGGGATTAAGGATAACCAGCAAACGAACAGAGAGAATAAAAGTAGCCTCTTTGGAGTGGAAGGCTCGACTATTGATCAAAAGTGTGTTTATGCTAAAGGGTCCCTTGAAAAAAAAAACAAAAAGGGCTTTCTTAAAAATTTTCTGGAGGGCAAAATAATATGTGAAGGAACTAAAAAAAATCAATAGCAAGGAATTAATTCATTTTCAAATGCCTTTTCTGAAGTCACTATTTCACTTCATTTGCCAAGACGAGGGCTAGAAGTCCTTTGACAGTTACTTACTTGTGTTTAAGGCCGGAACGGATTTATAGTCTAACCGTGAATATCGATCAGAGATTACTTTAAAATTTCGAATACTTTCATCATAAATAAAGCATAAAAATAAGGATATCCTGGAACCTCTCGTTGTGGGGAGACAACTTGCTAATATGGGATATCAGCACAACATCCTCGGCTCCAATTCGGAGGTTCTTAGACGAAAATGTAGTGTGACTACAAGACCAGAGATAATTTCAAAAGACAAACACACGGAAATTTGTTTGATTATAATATTTAAAATAATTTATATACCAACGAAAGAATTTTTTTAAACTCGAAAATAATTAGGAAAGAGATAAGAGGCAACAATTAGGAAGAAATAGCCGATTTAAGGCGGCCATGCCTTTGTAACTACGGCATATTCTTACGGAATGACCGTGGACAAATTATTCCGCGACGAAAAAATAGAGGCTTTTATGGGAATGGGCTATAGTAAAAACGTCAAATCATTTCTTAGGCTGCGCTCAAGAGTCTACAGTAAGTCATAACTAAAGCGTAAAACAATAATTGTTATTACGGGTTTTGTCTGCAACCCATAAAAACGATCAATTTGACGGAGAACTAAGATAGGGCCAAATCGTTTCCTAGAATGTGGGTAAGCGCGTATTTCTCACTGGAATGGAGGTACGTCACATCGGGCAATAGCACCATACACCTCCTTCCGCCATAATTTCACCAGAAACGATGATGGCAGTGGGGAAGAGAGCAGTAAAAATACCGCCCGCGCTTCCAGAAAAAGATGCATGTATCGCTTCCGAGGTTGCATTTATGATGCTTTCACAGTACACGTTTTCGACGAAAAAATATGAACGCACGAATTAAAAACAAATGAACGTAATTAAAAATCAAATTCAATCGAAAACCACACCATAAATGAATAATATCAAAACATTCCTCATATTTCAATGCACATTTTCTTAATACATTCATACGAAAGGAATTCCATTTCTCTTTTGTCATCTATCACTAAAATCTTCCAAACATACCGCCATATTTTCTGGTAGCTGACTCTTCCATAAAGCAGTAAAATTATACTCGCATTATGGCATTGCAGTTTCAATTTATGCAATTACGAGGAATGGGTACACGATAATGTCGGGTGAATTTAGAGAGTAATGGTTTGATTTCTCAAAAATGCACTTGGCTGGCTGTACTTAACTTCACGTGGTAATTTATCCGCTAATTTTCATCAGCCTTGATGGTAATCTGTTAATCAACTCTTTTCCCTCAAGTTGAAGGAGGTCACTCGTGGGAAATGCTTGAAAAAAATTTACAAATATTACGTAACGAATGCTTTTTTTTTTCAGTCGTGCTCGTACTATTGTGTCCTCGTATAGTGAGTGATCGATGGAAATTGTAATCTCGACCTTGAAAGATTTTTTTTTAAACTGTGACTACGCCCAATATTATTATCTATTGCTCCACGAAAGGTTTTTACAGCTCCAGGCTCTAGGTAGGAATGTAAATTATTTCCCGACCCATTATTTTCCCATAAAACACATCCACTTGCACTATCCACCTGACAAAAGGGCCGTAAAATGTTCACACATATGGGCTCTACCCACGCCTCTCGCTCTTCATCAATCTTCTAATATTTTGGGGCTCGTTTAAAGTCATCAGCTAATTATGTTAAACAAACCAAAGATAGAAACAACAGATGCACCCCTGCAATGTAAAGAAAAATAGCCTTGGCTAAGTAGACATTTGAATATAAAAACAAACTTTTAGGGAACAAACAAATGAAATTGGGACTAAGAAAAGACTTTGTAAAAACGTTTATTTGGAATACATTATTATATGGATGTGAAACTTGGACTTTGGGAAAGAGGGAAAAGGCTTGGCCGGAAGCAATGGAAAAGTGGGTTTGGAGAAAGATTTAGAAAATTATGATGCTATGTGTTTTTTAATCACGGACATCTATTCGGTTTCCCAATGGTATTGTGGTAATAGGGATAATATCTTTAGTGGCAGAGTCTCTTTATTTGGGATGTGTGTTACTCGTGATATTCACTTTCAGCACCGTTGTCTAAATTTAATTTATATTTTTAGATGATCCACGGAACGCTTGACTTAATATACATTTCAACCTCATGCTTGCTGTTGTATTTTTGGCTTTCTTCCTGGTGAAGACATCTACCTCATAAAGCGAAAGGAGACATCCTATATTGGAGAAATCCGATCAGATGGCATTCCCTGTTAGGCCTATCGATTATCCACTATACAGGTGCTCCAAATTCAGATTCATTTTGTTTTTCGACGCGGACAAAAAACTTGCTTCACTAAAAACGGTGTCCTCACTCAACGACAGCCCGCAGGCGACTGAGGTTGGTGGCGGTCTGTTGCGAAGAGCCCCCTCCACCTCACCCTGCCAGGCAGACCCCCTCCACCTTACCCTGCCAGGCAGACCCCCCTCCACCGCTCCGTTCCCGCCAGAGAAAATCAGTGTCCTACCACTTTTGGGTGCGACCCTGTAAACGCCCCAATCCACTCGTAAAACACCAACTCCACTTTAAAAAGACAATTCACGTTAATAAACGCGGATGAGCTAAGCTCTCGGAAAACCTACGCTAATTAATATTTGCACTTTGAACATCAATACTCGTCAAAATCGTAGGTTGTTCCAACGTGAGTCTTTTAGCAGGAACCCTTTTTATGAGATAATGATATCGGAATATCTTACGAGAGTATTTTGCAACTATTTGGAAGTTGTTCTCATGCGTTATGCGCTAAAATCGATACGGTCACACTTTCGACGTTTCGATAAATCTTTTTTCCCGTCCTATCTCTTCAAATTTCTCGTCAATTTCGCATGGATGCTTGCGAAATCCGTCCCTCTTTTTCCTCCATGAAAATCTCGTCTTATCCGTCCTCCATCTCAATCTCAACCTGCTCTGAAATAAAAATATCCTTCTTCGCCCACCCAAAATACCCCTCCTCTCTCCTCCCATTTCCCCCTTACTCCTCCAGAAACCCTCACTCACTGAATCCGACCGGCACATGTCCTTTGAATTCGATTCGCGCAATCTAATTCCAAAGTGTAAACATTTATATACGGCCACTATTAGCATTTCCTATGGTTATTATCTTCAGAATTCCTTTAAACGTGAGAATTCCACGGGTGGCTTTTTGTGTTTAACAGTATTTTATGATTTCCATGACTTTGTGGGAAACAAAATGATGGCACTTGGAAAGGAATTGCACCCCCCCCCCTCAATCCTAAGTAGTTATTTCACATGTCTTAAGGCTCTAAAGCGGGGACTCTATCCTCGCCAATGAAAACCAAACTTAACGTTGATTACAACGGTAATGAAGCATCCAATTATTAAAACATAATATACTTATACAGGGTCTGACCCAAAAGGTAAGTCAACGGATTTTTCCTGACGAAGCCGACGACTGGAGTGGGACGATTTGTGGCGGAAAAAAGGTGAGAGATCATGGGAAAGCAATACGACCCGCGTCAGTTGTCTGCGAGCCGTTACATCCTGAGGATCGCTGCTAGACTGAGCCCAAGCTCGAGGGTCGCGTCACAAATTTACGATGCATAGAGCAATGCTATGCGATACAATTTTGCGTTAAACTCGGGAAATCGGGTTCGGAGACTACGACCATGTTTAAGGATACTTATGGAGATGGAGAAATACCCCAAGCCATGGTTTTCTGCTGGCACAGGATGCTCTGGGAGGGTAACGAGTAGGTTGACGATGAGGAATGCCCTGGACATCCATCAACAATAGTGTGATGAAAATGTGAAAAAAGTGAGAAACATGCTCGATTCTGACTGACCTCTAAGTGTCAAACTGTTAGCAGAGTGCAATATTCAGAAAACCACAGTGAATTGCACTCTTGCAGAAGACTTAGCCATGAGTTAAGTGTGCCAAGATTGTCCCCAAGGTGCTGCCAGAAGACTGTTTGTGTGACAATCTTGCCTTGGACCTCTTGGACCACTGTGAAAGTGATCCGAATTTCTTGTAATTTTAATGTAGGTGATTACTAGTGACGAGACATGGGCCTTAGAGTATGACCCAAGTACAACCCCTAAGTGTACCATTTTGGACCACTGGATTACGTCAAAGAGGCCGTGACGAGGTGCCTGATCGAGATTCTCGTTGACGCCTTCCAGGAAGCCTACCAAAGTGATTGGCTGACATCGGTGTGTTGATACACAAGTGTGCTGTTTTGAAGAGTTTTAGTAATGTGTACTTTGATTAAAGTGCCTCCGATTTATTCTACTTATTTTTTGGGGCAGACCATGTATTAATGTCATAGCATTTCGCAGAAACCCTCACTTAGGATATCGTAAAGCTCGACTCTGAGTGCGAAAAACCTTAATTCTAAAGCTTATACGACAATGATAGAGTGTATACCTCAAGGGAGAAGTAATTTCGTTTAATTAGATTTTCATTTAGACAGATTCCTTATATTGAAATTGGAGAACGAATAGATCTATCTAGTTCTATCCATCGGTAATAGGAGGGGTGGGGGTAAAAATTTTACGAACTCGCGTGAGAGAAAATGGAAGAATATGACGCCACGTCACGACCCGAATATCTTTTTCAATCCGATAATACTTCCACGTCTTCATCTCCGCAAGCATTTGGAGCGGGTAGAATTCCCCTCTCTTTCCTCCCCTGCCACCCACCATTGTGCGAAATTTCGCGCATGTCTAAATTTCGCCATTTCTACGGCTATCGCGCTATGAGCAGATGGGCCGAATCACCGGGACAATTTCACGATCGAATTCAACCAAAACTTCAAATATAAATCCTTTATCAATTGATGTCCAGTCGAACGGATCGGGATTCTATTCTCATGAAGCGGCTGGGAAGCTGAAATGAAAAAAATGAGATTCGTCTCTCTATTTTCGGGTCCCGAATGCCCTAAGTGTCCTCGCTGAGCCGATCAAAGGGACCTGAGGGCTGGTACTCAATCCCTAGAGCCGACGGGCCTTTTTTATGCGAGCGAACGCGTTTGCGTCAGACTGCCAAATGTTTTTTTTTTCGTCGAGGCCGAGCTTGATTTGCGGCGGGACGATCTTCGGTAGGTATCGCCTGTGAACAGTGAGTTACAAAAAATATGCTTCGTAACTTCCGGAATCGAGACCAGGCCCATGTCACAGGCTACCCCCTCGACGAATTTTCAGCCCTGCGATCTTTGATATGGTTTCCCAACTAGGATAAGCCGTCACACGAGAATAGACGGATGTGAGACGCAAGCAATTAATTACGATGGATCCCGTTGTTATGCTATGTACGTATAAGTCAATCAACTTTTCTATCCCCACTTCCTCTAAGGCTTCCATTATCCTGCCGTCTATTATGAAACTTTTTCATCGATATATATATGTATTACCTATTATATATATAACAGGTCTATATTGTATTTTTATAGAAATATATATATATATATATATATTTTTTATGCAAATATATGTATTCATTCACATTGAAATAGAGATAAGGAAATGGGAAAGGAACACAAATAAAGGACGAACACAAGAGAGGTGAGGATGGAGGATGTGAGCAGATCACAAATGTAAAAATATTTTCCTCGACCGGGACTTGAACACCGAATCCCTCCACTTGCCGGGCGGATGCTCTAACCACCTGAGCTATCGAGAAAATGTACTTTTACACTGAAATCTGCTATCTTATAAAGCGCCAAAGTGCTCCGAATCATTGCCCAGAAGATAGCGTTAGGGAGCTGTTACACCCACCAAAGGAGAAATAGATAAACACAAGAGGAGAATGGACAGTAGGTTAGCAAGCATACAACATCTAAAAATATATTTATATATATAAATATATATAAAAAATATATAATAGGTCTATAGTTTTTAAGGTCTGTAGTTTTTAATAGGTTTATAGTTTTTTATTATTATTAGGTAATCTACCGTTTAAGGTAGGTTTTTGGATGGACACAACTATCAAATAAACATTTTGTGACTCCCCACCTATCAAACTAATCTATATCAGGTCCCTCTTCATTTCGGTGTACTTCTTTCCTCCCTTCATCCCGTCCAACATCCCTATCCTATTCCTGCCCTTACCTCGCTTGCCCAACATTCTCCCCTCTATTACCTTCTTCAACATTCCACTACTATATATATAATAATAGGTCGGTGATAAAAGTTGGTATGTGACAAAAGAAGTTCCTTCCACTCTTCTTACACTAGTGTCCTTAGATAGGTTGCAGTGGAAGGGAATAAATCTTCTCTCCTGCTGAAAAGAATAATTGGGCTGGGTAAAAGGAAAGTCTGCCAAGAAAATTAAAATGCCACGTCCTCCTGATTGTAATGCGAAGCGAGACGAGCATAAGTCAGTATTGTGACGGGATCTGACAAGGACAACGAAACTAGGATAAGGAATGCATGAATTAATTCGATCCTCTGGCGAGTATCCAACCACTGCTCGCGAATTATAACTTCAATTTTTAATCTAGGGTTTTTTTTGCACATTACAAGGAAAGAAAATTTCAATGTCATTTCGAGGTTCCACTTTAAAATATGTATAGCGAAATGGTTTTGTAAAAATCGCGCATGTTTTATCCGAACGGATTATCTTGTTTCCCGCGATTCATGCCGTCTCGTTGACGACATGAATATTCTCCCTCTGACCTGATGATGGCATAACAACCTAAACCGGTCGTTTTATATTAAAAGTGTGGAAGTCACAAAGTGATTATTTCTTTCTAAATATTCTCCCTCCTTTGCTTTCCCTCTTAAACAGAACCTTCATAAAACTAAGGAGCCCATAAGAGTGAGGAGAAGAATATTTTTTACCATAAAAATTATCCTTCAGACAGTTGCATGAGGATGTCCATGTTTTAGTCATTAGTTCTTGCAGGGATCAATGCAGGGGTGGTGATTTTTTCTACATATACTTTTGATAATGTGACTACAGCTGATTTTTTAAAAATCTGAATGTACGACCGGCAATTGTACCGCAAAAGCCTTCATTCACATATGTTTTGCCGCTCAACGAGATATGTTTGAATTAAATTTTGCGGGTTGACGTGCAAATAAATGAAGCACAATTCCACTTCCAACGACCAACACTACCTACCCCTATTCTAACAACATCTTAGTGCGGGCGAAACATCACGGCGACCACTAGCAAAACATCCTTCAAGCGAACATCTTAAACGCACCACTGAATGTTACGCAAAGACTCGCCCCGCCCCAGTGCTTATTCCCTGGGCCTATTTACCCCCACCTACTCTCCCTCTGAAGGGAGGCACGCAGATACATTCACGCGTAGGCACGCAACACGAGTTCCTTGACTTCGCCGTAATGCGAAGATCAGCGGACGTAGGCGATTGCACTGCTAGGGGTCGTGTGGGAAGGGGAGGGGAGAAGGTGGGGAAGGGCGCAGCGATCGGTCTTGGAAGGCTGACAGAGCGTGACTTCAACTCCCTAGCTAGTAGCTTTCACACACACAGACACCGAATTTATTTTTTCCTACACCGGACAGCGACAGGAATCGGATCTCACTTATTCTCAAAAGGGCGGTCAAATTCGACTGCTGTAAAAAAAACATACACCCCATCGCATCGCCATTGTGCAATTATGGCGAAGCATCGGCGAAAAATTCGCGAAAATACGATACAGTGCGGTGGACTTAGAAGTTTTTCGCGAGCGGGAGATCCGGAGCGCGATGCGCTTTGGCGGAAATTCCTGCAGACAGGAAGAGAGGAACACCGACGGACGTGGGGAGAAGTAGAGAGCCTCCTAATACAACGTGCAACAGATTAACTCTCGGGAACAATGAGACGTGATCTCGAGACTAATCTCGATCTCCGAGACCCGATAGCTCACACGCCATCCTAAAGAGGCTGATATACGTCCCCGTATTTATAATTACACTCCCTTTTAAAATAAATATATGGACGCTTATTTCTTTTCCACGCGATAGGTTAAACACCACCCGATGTAGATATCCAGAGGAATTTTTCACTTGCAAATTACATCAGATCCACAAAGATTGTCCGCTGCGAAACTACTACTCTCCACAGTTACCGAGCCTTACTTTCATGAACTTGCCAGACTTTGAGACCATTTTTCGGTCATTATTACTAATCTTGAAACATTTCCCGAATCTCACGCAAAGCGACGAGACGAGATATGTAAGCACTACTGTGATGGTGGAAGCCATAAAAGCTTTGAAGTAGTGAACGGTGGGTATAAAGTCACAAGGTGTGAGAAAAAGCGTAACTTTAGTCATTAAAAACGGTGAATAATTATAGTTTACCGGGTAGTGGGTGGAGAAGTAAGACCGCCCGCTCCAGCTTGGGAAAAAAAAACTACAAAATTGGCGAATTTCCGTCAAATTATTTTTCATTTTCCGCCAGCTCTAGGTGGATGATTGAATTAACGCAAAGCTCAGCCATCTTAAATTAAACCATTAGAATCCGCGAGGAGAAAAGTTTGAGATTTAAATGCGTCCAATCACTTTATATGGCCATCCAAATGGGGACCGCGGATATTCATAAATTAAATTTTATCCACCACTTCGGTTGATGGAACCAAAAGAAATAACTTTCAGGGAAATTTTTCGCTAATTAAAACGAAAGCGCCAAAAAGTTAACCGCATTAAGGGATGACTATTATGTCATCACATACGCGAAAGGCGTGAGAGTGAGGGCGACCTGTTGAACACTTGGATGCTCCTCCACAAGCCTATGACCTAATAATAAAATGATTCACTGATAAAATAAGGAGGATATTTTTATTTACTACACTCTCAAGACAAACAACAAAAAGAGCCGCGTAAGATTTCATCCACTGAAAAATGAATTCGTACTGTTGAAATGAATCTTATTTTTGCAATGATGAGTTACAAAACATAATTATGAAATACGAGGGATAAATGAATTAAAAATGATATTGTGGCTTATCCTTTTGTGTCATTGTTCCTCATGCTGCTTGAACTAGGTTAGGCCAAGGTACGCGCCCCTTTTCTTATTCATGCGAAGGATTTTTGTTTCGACATAGGATTGATGGCCTTCATCTAAATTCATCACCACTTCGCCGCCAACTCCAAACAGATCCAGACGCTGTAAGATAATAGCAAAACACCGATGTAGGGGGGTAAGTCGCTATGCTCAGCGCGTAGCCCAAAGGGAGTGAAAAAAATCCAAGATAAAAAAGTACGTAAGATTTTAAGATAAGTCCCTAAGACCAACATCTAATCTATTCTTCAGTCAAACTCGTGTGAAAGTATAACAACTTAAGTGGGCCAAAAGGATTAGAGCACTTTTAAGTCTACATCCTCAAAAGTGAAAAATCGTATGGGGAAGCAACGAATTGCATTCACTATTCCTTCATGATTTCGGAAGTGATCCCAGAGAGAAATTTGGAACACTCCAATGTTTGATTCAAGGTTAGGTTACATCGAATCGTGTGGAAAAGTTCACTAGCCAGAAATGTAACCTACGCCATCTAGTGTACAACTTACGTGTATATATCTTGAAATTGAAAAATAAACAGCTTGGCCTTTCCTCATAGAAATATTTTTCCAGAGACTGCTTTACTTAATAAATCACTTAGTCTTACGCACGCTTAAATAAGAATATACCGTGGAAAGAAGCTAGGGAAAACTGAAAGAATAACACACCTAGACGAACACGAGGACGACGTACGTATCTTGCACGGGAGCGTTAGAAAACCATTGGATTATGATTTGGACTACACAAGAATTCCCTCAACATTACCATGAATGGGCACGGTCCTAGCTCCCAGACCACTTTAACCCCGCTTACCCAGCACATCTCAAGTATATGTTGCCACACACACAAACAGCATCCCTCTCGCATGCGACGTCGCATCGAGGAGTTAGACCCAATCGAACGAAAACCAATTAGAGCGCTCACGAAATCCTGGACGTATCTCTTATTTGACGTTCCCCTCCTTTTCCAGCCATGCGATAGGAGAATTAAATAAAAAAGCTTCGTGGGAGAAATAACTGAAGACGGAGAGGAAACGAACGAGTCTGCGGAGGATAAAAAGCGAAAGGCTCTGGCGTGAGAGGGGGAGAGAATGTGAGAGATAAGTCGGAAACTAAGCCGTCCAAACGTCTGGGAGTTTAAAGGGTGCGACGCTCGCAATCTTGGGACTCGGTGGGAACGGAGAGAAACGAAAGCAGAGTGAAAAATCAGACGCTTCTGGAGTGGGAAGGGCGGCGAAGGCAAAAAAAAACCAATCCCGGAATGGTGATTGAAAGGAATGATTGGTACTTCCCACATAACAAACAAATTTGGCCCAACGGTTTTAAGGTTTACGCCTCATTCTCAAGTGAATGCTTTACGTCAAGGCTCTTACTCAGGGGGCTGGCTGGGCTAAAAAAATAAATACAAGGAAATTACCTTAAATTAAACATAAGAAAAGTAAAGGTAAGCAAAACTATGAAGTTAATCCTTGCGTAGAGAGGATTAATTTTGAACGGGACATTTCACTTCCACAAAATTTACCCCGAGTCTTGCTTAAGAAATGCTTCTGAAAAAGATTTTAAACGGGATATATCATTTCTATCCGTCTCATTTCGGTGCCTCTCCATATATTTAACTTGAGTATAGACAGAATAAGTATAATATTCATTTTTGAACTTTAAATATTTAACAAAGGAATTAGCAAACAACCTTAGCATTTATTCATACACTTGTTTCGGCGTAATTAGCTAATTTCGTTTTCTCTTGAGCGATATCAATATTTTTAATCAACTATTTGTAGTGTCTACACGATTAAGCATTCAACTATCAATCTATTATAGGTAGTATGAGTTACAACATCAATATTTACTTATAATTCCTAACGAATCCAGCATTCAACATGCAATGTCATGCAATCATCCATGAATCTAGAACTGGCACGTAAGGGCAATCAAACCTATATGGATCGTCTTATTCTCAGCCTGGATACAAAATTCATCCATCTAGCCCGATTTTCTTATCACCACTCCTAAAAACAGACAGACAGGGAACACGAAATCAACAGCCATTTTGGTGAAGTACCAGAAATTCCCAAAAAAAAACTCCGATGGATGAAAAACTGTTGACATGGTGAGAGAGATACAAATAGGGGGAGAGAGTTGGGAGATCTTGTGAAAGCGAAACCTAAATGCTTAAAAAAAAGCCAAGGATACTTGGGAGGGCGATTCGGGATCGTGACGAGGGCGGGAACAACGCGGGGAGGTTGGGGGAGGGGATTGCGGCTTCTGCGGGAGTAGAAGTGGGATGGGGAAATGGAGGTGCAGAGAGGGTAATTTCTAGCACGCTACACATCTTTGGCGGGCGATAGAGACGACATGGCGTGCAGTCCCAGGAGACGAGAAACTTTCGACACCACGGGAGAGGTGGGAGATTCGGGGGAGCGCGTTACACTGCTCTAGTTACGCCAAACGGCGGCGCCAAGCGACCTCCGAGGAGATTCCCGACCCCCCCTACAATCCTTTCTCCTCGATCCACGTTAAATAACTACGAGTCATTTTCTTGTTCTCGTTCGCGGCCATTGTACTTCTCGGATTCTACAGCGGCTCCGTGGAGGCCAATTATACTTTTCGCGGCGCCACTCCCCTCATCGAAGGGCAAATATATAGATACTTAAAAATAACTCAACACTTGACGACAGGTTCGCAACTATAGCTTTGCTTAGAAGATCAAATAAAATTGAGAATTCACAAATAGCTATGCTGAGAAGGACAGACAATAATAGGGTGTGTGGAAAGAGAGGAGATTTTGCAAAAGTGAAAACTAAAATCCTTGTTTATATTTCAAAAGTAAAGATGTCACCAAGGAGGTTCTTTCATGCTGTTATACGCCTGATTATCGCATTCGCGACACCCGGATGGTTTTATACCCTTAAATCATTCCCGAAGGTAAGGCTCAATGGATTTCATAAATGACACCGAAGGCAATTCTGGAAACGGATCTAGAAAGGGTGGTAAACTCTCAACCGAATCACGGCGTTACTTCTCTTTGAGCATTAGCAAAAACCAGCGCAACCTACTATTTTTGAAGCAGCCGAAGGAAATACCACCCGCTTCGTCAAGGGCCTGGCAGGAAAATACACTTCCAGTCGGGCCTACCTCTATTCTATGGAAACGAAATCAGTCATCCAGTAGAAAAAGCGGAGTGATTTTTACGACAAAATTTACATTGCACAAAAAAAAGCCAAAAAAAAGTACATGAAAGGCAAGACAGGAACAAATTCTCAATGCAAGAGCACCGAACCATATAGATAGCCTTGGAAATGAAATAATAACCCAACATTTCTTTAAGCAGGAGTGTCAAGGGGAATAGTTATTTAGCAGTTTAACCACGCACATGCGCCATCCAATGAGGTGGAATTTCAACCACGGCTCAAATAAAATTTTTAAGAAAAGAAGTAAATTTCGTTTTCGATCGTCCAAAAGGTTTGTGGCCTTCACATCGGGCGCTGACGTACCAGGTTGTAAATAACCCCCTACGACACGATAAAATTTTCCACTAACTCAGGAAAAAAGATGAATCCTTGTGGGTACTCGGCCGGCCGAAATTGGAGCGCACGATCCCGATACGGAAATCGATCAGTCGAAAACGAAACTTGAGGTCACCTCAAGCATCGCATTAGAATTAAATTCAGGAACGGAGGAGATTCGACTGGCATTCTATCTTTCCAAATGATCGATTTATTTTGGCCTATTTTCCCAAATTATAAGTCAACCTTCAGCAAAGTACGCTGAAATTACACAGCATTGTGGGCCTTTCTTGAGTGGCGTTTACGGTACGTGAAAACAGTGTCAAGTTCCTGCGATACTCCAGCGGAAAAAAAACCTTTGTTTTCTCACGGTGTTACATTCACTGTCACGCAAAAGATTTTCTTCTGATTTTGCAAATCGATTATCATCAACTAGAATTGTAGAGCCAATTCTGCTAACGTTCTTGGTGTTGGGCAATACTTTCTCATCTCATTTATTTAGCAGAGCTATCTTCGACAAACGATCGATTAGTTTCAAAGATACCGATTTCAGGCGCATCCGTAATTAGGATTTTAAATCTTACATGTCAGAAATTACATCGACTAGGCCATTTAGACCACCTTAATTAAATAGAGAGCTTCGGAGTGGAGAAATGGCTTCGGCAGTTATAACGACAGGATATCGTTTTCACCGGGACATTACCTTAATCTAGCAATTAACGATAAGATCTTTTAAAGCTCGTAAAATCAGCTGTTGTCGATCCCTTATCGCTTGAAATTCAATTTTCAGGACAATCAAATAGAATCTTTTGAGGAAAACGACGTAAATATGATGCCCGGAGAAACTGCGAAGATTGGATAAAGTGAGGTGGAGGAAATACAGTGCGTTTCGAAACGTCGACAGAATTGACGCATCGATTTAACGCTGCAGAAATCCCGATTGATGTCGATATTGCAATTTATTTAGCTGAGTGGAAATGTCGTCGCCAGGGCGACATCAAAAAGCGGCCGGATGCGAAGGGGGAAAGGAAGGCTATGACGGGAAGTGGAGAGACTTTTTCGCATGCCGACCATGGAGAATCTTGTGTCTTCACGCTGCTGACATTTATTTCTGTACCGCAAAAGCCAAATCATAAAAGCACACGCCGACCGGATATCCGGCGGACATATAAATTGTGTCTTTAGGAGCAGAAAGCAAAAGATATTACAGATGAGACATCGATGACCCATTGAAGATTTCTGAAAATATTTAATACACAATTACATGTATCACTTTGCACGAATGCCGCGAGCTAGTACAAATTGACCATGGATGAACTTCGGAAGACGCGTGAAATTGCCTGCTCTGTTTTCTTCTTCCAAGTACACTCCTTGGTCTTACATCTCTTCCTCCTTTCAGCCAGAGTCGATTCACGCATTTATAAGTCATTCTCTCTGTCATTCGTCATATCCATCCGTAACGCTAAATATGTTTAGCGTCCATTGCGTCTGTATTTTTATCCCTGTAACTTTTATCTTACATTCGAGTTCTACAAGGAATTCTATTTCCTGTAAACTAGCACTCAAGATCGTCCAGGAATTAAGATTATCAATATCACGTGTGGAGTTCGGTTGTCCTCGGGTTCCACTCGAGTTTCGGGTGTGCTCTGTCGGTATTTCGAATCATAATTAGCGTAGAAGGAAAGAATGGGAGAAAAATAGTAATGACCGAACATTTTGGGGACATTTATAATCTCAGGACTTCAAAATATCGCTCAAGTTGTGCTACACAACGATGGAATGACTTATATATATATATATATATATATATACATATACATATATATATATATATATATATATATATAAACACACAAACACTAACACAAAAAACACTACACACATAGAAACATAAAAGAAGGACACTTACATTGGATATTTACGTTTCGACGGCACGGCCGTCGTCATCAGAATCACTGATGACGACGGCCGAACAGATTCTGATGACGACGGCCGTGCCGTCGAAACGTAAATATCCAATGTAAGTGTCCTTCTTTTATGTTTCTATGTGTGTAGTGTTTTTTGTGTTAGTGTTTGTGTGTTTGTGCGTCGCCGGAGAGCGTCTTTTCCAAGTTTATACATATATACATATATATATATATATATATATATATATATATATATATATATATATATATATATATATATATATATATATATAGTCCATTCTCCTCGTGTTTGTCAATTTCTCCTTTGGTGGGTGTAACAGCTCCCTAACGCCATCTTCTGTGTAATGATTCGGAGCACTTTGGCGCTTTATAAGATCGCAGATTTCAGTTTAAAATTACTCTTCCTCGATAGCTCAGGTGGTTAGAGCATCCGCCCGGCAAGTGGAGAGATCCGGTGTTCAAGTCCCGGTCGAGGAAAATATTTTTACATTCGTACATTTTTACTCGAATATATATATATATTAGAGTCCCGCGAAATTATCAAGATATTATTGTCTCTTATCAAGATATTTGTCATCTTATGTGTTCTCGTGCTGTGTGTTATTGTCTAAGTTTTTTATTCAACACTTCCGTGTTACTTCGAAGAAATTATATATATATATATATATATATATATATATATATATATATATATATATATATATATATATATATATATATATTTTTATGTATACATACATAAATGGTTGCCTGATGCGACGTTAGTCAACATCCGAGAGATCTACGACGCAATACGTCAAATGGCATTGATATGAAGTTTTGCAATTCCTCGACAGCCCATGCGAGCATTGTAAATTATTGATCAGGAGGGCTATTACGCGAAAAGGGAGCGATCAGGTGGAAGGGTCGGGTGGTGTGCAAGCAGGCGGGGTATAGGCGCAAAGGACCCGGGTGAGGAGGGAGGGGGAAGAAACGACGAGCGCCAAAGCAAACACATGCAGGGAACTCGCACGCTTCCCATCCCAACGGACGACCTTGGAGAGCCGAAAATGTTCGAGCGTGCGCGCGTGTGTATATTTGCCTCCATAATCCATCCCCTCTCCTCGTCCAAATTAACCCATAAAAATCAAAACTACTCCACGCAAATTTCGCACCGCTGTGATATTGCCGGAAGCATCGCGGAGTCAAGGGCAAGAGAGAATCTTTTCTCGCAGGGCGTATTAAACGCCCGCGGCTTGACCTGGGACATACATCAAAAGCCAATCCGAACCGAATTCGATCGGGAAGAATTGACGCGATGAAAGGACAGTCGAGGTAAGAAAGTAAACAAATCAATGACACGAAAAAAATATTCATTGATTGAAATGCTGGGCTACCAAGTGGAACGAACTGCTGTGATCTCCACCACAGAGGTTGAAATTAGAGACATGTTTACTTGTGCCTAATCGGAACGATAATATTTTGCTCCACTTTATTCATCTCTTCGATCGATTTATTACCAAAGGTTACGAAAATATGTTAAAATGCCTGGGGCGCTGGTGTTGAACACGGTAGTGTCCGTGGCAGCCGCTGTCATGAGCGTGTTCGTTCAGTTAATACACTGTTTTACTCGCATTTCCATTACACAGCATAAAATGAAATATGTTAACTCGCGTGTTCGAGAGTCGTACGATCTCATATTGCGATCGTACGACGCGGTGCGTACGAACACCAGAGCCTCCCCACGCACCTAGTTCTATTTCTTCACAACTGCAACCATAGACACGACTACTGCGATTTCAGCAAAAAAATAATAGCCCACTCATCTCGATGACCAGGAGCTTTCAACGGTGGGGATATTGTGGGTTTAACTGTGGCACACTTCTAAGGAAAGCATGCTAATACTATGAAGACTTCCCCCACAACCTAACGCCGTAAAGATGTTCGTTATTTCAAACCCATTATTGCACATGATACGAATATGTATTAGAGATACTGCTTTGATTTTTTCCATTGAGATTAATCGTAAAAGTTACCCTATCTTCGCTTACTATAAAATCCTTTCAATTCCTTAACAATAAAAAGGTTGCATGATGGGCATGAATAACCGGAATACATTAATAATACTAGTCTTCCACCAATGCAGATCCTTACGACCATACTGGTACTAAATAGCTTACATACTCAGTCGTACTTTGCACACTGAATTGATAGCGCTACATGGTACTTTGAGAAATAATTACTTTACTATCCCAACCAGAAACATCCTTAATTCAGTTCATTCAACATCCATTTGCCTCTCAAGTGAAGTAATCTCATGTCATACTATATTTTTACGTTCCTCTTCAACTTCCGGACAAACTGGACAACTTACAACCGAAATAGATTCACTTCATCCTTCAATGTCCAGGACGCTTGGGGCTATTGTGCGCTCATAAGCGAGGGGGCGCATATAAAAACGCTGATTACGAGAAGAAGAAAGCTCACGCCAGCGGTGGAATTGGAGGACAAAGGATGCACAGTGCAATGAATTTATTCTCTGGCACAGCTTCAGCTTCTGTCATATAGAAGGGATTTTTTCACCCATGCATCCCCATGGAGTTTAGACAATCATTATGTGCTCGATATACATGCGGAGTTACAGGAAATTTTCAAACTCGTTACATATTTCCTACAGAGGATTACTCTTTCCCGAAGTTCGATTTGCAGACCTCAACGAATGCAGAGCTTTGAAGAATTTGCAATATTTTGACTTTGACCTGGAAAATTAAACACCTCGACATTACTGAACTTGTTTCAGCAAAGTGAAAGACAGTGTACCACTGCGCGTTATATTTACAATTGAATTTAACGCGCTACGTCAACTCCGCGTCAAAAATCTGTCTGAAGCGTCTAGAGTTTTCACGCTCTTTCCCGGATGGCAGTCATGCTCGCGTTGCGCAATATAAGACTTTTCCTGCAATCTTACAAGACGTTTTCCGTGCAAAAAATTTAATTATTCAACGGAAAGAAGAAACAGGGAATGGTGCAACGTCGGCAAGCCGATTCGAAATGCATTCGTTTGCCTGAAAAGATAAATGTTTTGCCATTTCTCTTCTCGACGTGACTTTATTAAATGACTTCGGTTCCGGCAACCATTCACTTGCGACATTACTCATACCTCTTTCGCCTCAAGTCTTGGGATGGGATGAATCAAAATAATACGGCGAAGGATAATCCTTCAACTAACACGGGTGCATCAGCATCCTTGCCGAGGTGGACAACATCAAAGGCGACTGCCACATCGTAAAGTTTACATATTAACACATTCCAGTCTTGGGCTCAATCCTTCACGTTTTTTCCCCCTCATTCATTGACGAACTACTCCATCTGATTTCAGCGGAGCCTTGCCCTGCTTTTGTTTGTAGAAAGTCGAGGGGAGTAAGCGAAAGACGGATAAGACAACAGCAGAAAGGACGAATCGTTCACCGTCTGGCTTTGTAAAGTTTACCCATCCCAAAACCCTTCTATCACCTTGGTCGAAATGAGACCATAAACATACCGATTTTACGTCCGCCTTTCTTTATTTAAGTCGGCGAGATACGTGGAGCGTGTGCTTAAGTCGAGCCCCCCTCCCTCCCACGTTCCAGAAGGGTTCGACTAGAGTATTCCTTGCCACCAACGGGAAATACACTTATGAATGGACTTTATTTTATTTTAGGGAGAGGAACGATCACATTGGCATTGTTCCTCAGAAGAACAAAGGCTACGATGTCAGAAAACAAACCGCTGAACACAGCTTCCCGGACCGATGAACTGGAGAACGCAGAGGTTAACACCATTTACACCAAAAATTTCCAGCCTAGGACAACTTAAACCCAAACAATTTCATTTCAAAAATATTATATTAATGACTCCGTATGCTCGTATTCATCAATCAATACGGTCACTTAAAATTTGTAATTCTAGGAAAAATGGATTAAAGGCGTACTGAGCGGTAGTGGAATGTTGAAGAGGGTAATAGAGGGGAGAATGTTGGGCAAGCGTGGAAAGGGTAGGAACAAGATAGGGATGTTGGATGGGATAAAGGGTGGAAAGAAGCACACAGAGATGAAGAGGGACCTGATGTAGAGTAGGTTGCTGGATTGGGTTTTGTTTGGAGTTACAAAATATTTATTTGATAGTTGTGTCCATTCAAAAACCTACCTTAACCGGTAGATTACCTAATAATAATACGTTATAAAGAAATACGTGAATTACATCAGCTCTCTCTTCGCACATCCCATAATGTCATTCTTGATTTGACGAGTGACTTCGTTTGGCATTAAAAACAAGACCATTTTTCAAAAAACTACATTATTATTTTGAAAAAATTTCCCCTACAAAAAGTTCTACTCATTTTTCCCAACGTTTCTTCGAATTTGATAACTCTTCACAAAAATGAATTTCTTCCAGGCGTCAAAACAATCGTTCAAGTTTTCTATGATATCGAATTGGACCCATTAGACCAGGAAAGACATTTTTTTAACGTAATCTTTCCTTCCAAAAAGAAGAACTAAATCGCATGTCGAATTTCAATTATGTCTGTTTCAGGCTGACACACACGCCACGCTTGTATTTGAACTACTTTCAAACAATTCAGTACCGTTGGAATAACAAGAAACAAAAGAATAATCAACATTAGGGAACATACTTCATGGCTATATACAAAAATGATTATAACGGCATACATTGATAGGCGAACTAAGTTTACCATGAAACACTCCTCGTATCTTTAATTTTGGGGACATCTAGATGAATTTTGGTAAAATACTCGCAAATTGAACAAAAAATTTGGCATTTTATTCCGAGTGATACATGAAATTTCCAGGCCGGTTGACTTTTTTGAGTTCCAAATATCACCTCGCTTCATTACGAGGGGAATTACGACAAAATTACGATGGGGGAATATCCCAAACACTCATAAAGCGTGGAGTAAATTACATAAACATGAAAAGAAATCTGCAGTCTCTTCGAGCTGATAGCAGTGGTTTTTAACATATCGATATGATGGTGGTCATTGAAAGAATGGGGGCAGTTTTTCATAGAAGGATATGATTTTAATATAAACAGTGAAGGACAGCCAGGAAAGTCAATCCAGAAAGCAAAATTCAAACATTCGCTGGCATGAAGTTTCGCAGGACGTAATATGTGAGTTTTGTTGAAAGAGAAATCATTTATCACACCAACTAACTAACGAAATTCGATGGACTTCGAGCGCTTACTGCAGGATTAAGGTGCAAATTTGAGGATCAAAAGCCAGCGATAAATAAATCCGGAGGAAACCTTTATGGACGCCACTCCCAGATTTGAGTGAGGAACGGGTGCTTGATAGATCCAGGGCACGAACGAGAAGGAAACTAAAAAAAAACACTCCAGTGCCAAATCCCACGAACGTGCTCGAAGCGCGTTGTCCTCGCCCTATGGTATTTACAAATCCTTATGAGCCGGGCAAAGTTAATAGAAGACGCTTTGAGCGCACGGGAATCCCTCTTTAGAAAACAAAAAAAAGATGGATTTTTTTCCTCCCTCCCACCGAGGACCAAAGGGAAAAATGTACAAAAAATCACTCGGCGCCACACACAAGTGGCTTATGAAAGGGACGACGTGGGTTCAAGAAGAAGCCTCCTCCATCGGTGCCAAGGGGGTCTGGTAAGGAGAAACGAAGGGGACCACGGGAGGGATGGAGATGAAAAAGGGAAGGAAGAGTGGAAGGGAGAAGAAGAAAGGGAAAGGATCGGTAACGGGGGTTAGTGAAATATTTAAGCGCAGCGGCGCGAAGGGGGAGGACTCTAGTTTACAGGAGACGTCAGAGCTCGATGCGGAGGTAGGGCTGTCTCGAAGAGAAAAGAAGATGAAGCGAGTGAAGAATGAACAGCGAATGCAGAGAACGTGGGGAGACGATTTGGAGAGAGCTTTAGTCTGCACATTTTGGTGAGATTTCCGATATCGACGTATTTGCTTATAAATTTATATCCTTGTGTGCATTTATATACAGAAACGGCCCAACAAGTCAAGCGATCCGTGGTTCCACCAAATTCCGGTTAATGAAATCGGGCAGATCAGAAGCGTAAACTTGTGATCTGCTCGATTCCGCCTTCCCTATCTCTCCTGTATTCGTCCTTTATATATGTTCCTATCCCTTTTTCCTTATAACTATTTCCATGTGAACAAATGAATATATTCATAATCGATCGATGTCAAATGTAGTGAGATTGTTGTCTCGAGTCTCGCAACAAAAACTTCTTTCAGAAATGGATAGAAATAAGAATGCAGCCCAGCCCCATAAAAAATGCAAACCTACCAAAGTCACAAAACATCTTATGAGTAAACATTGCAGGATTCAATTGTTAATGACATTGCAAAAAGAACGAAATCGGCAGCTATTTTGATGAAACCGTTTTCTCAGGTTTACATCCAGACACTGTCTACCCCCAAAAATCATTTTTTATGGCCCAACAAATCTTTATTCCGTTTCGTTACACAGCTCAATTGCACTGCTTCAAGGCGACTCAGCAATGAAAAGTTTGCGCAGGCCTTTTCTAGAGCCAACACTCTTCGACACTACGTCCGGCATGCCGCGGCAAGGGCTTGTGAAGGTAAAGCCTCAGAAGGATCCCATAAAGAGACTCAAAAATAACCAATAACCTATTAGATAGCTCATGATATTTCAGTTATAATTCAATATTATACCGTTTCACGTGTAACGAGGAAAAATTTCACCTTATTACGGGCAAAATTTAAAAAAAAGTACACCGTGGGGGCAATAAGTAGAGATTTAACTGAAACCAGTAAGTTGCTGTCAGTATCCTGGGATAGAGAATTTCTCTCTCTCCCTTAGGAACAGAAGAGATATGTTGTGAAAGACTGCGTACCATTTAATCTTCCATCAATAACGGATGAAACAAAACCCATGTCTTGTCAATAACTCAACCCTAAGTATTTCCCGAGCCAAAAGAGAAAATGTGTACGTTTTGTGAAAGCAGAGGTTACTTAGGGGAGTTTAGACATCATTATAACTCCATCATCAAAGAAAAATGTGCTTTCAACAGGGAAAACACCTCGGGAGGCATCGAAGATATCTGAACTCTTTCACACCCATAAATCCTCGATCTAAATGCCGTCAACCAGTGTACGATAACTCTCACTTCACACGTTCGACCCTCCATTGTTTTATTGAGGGACATGAATCGATGTGTTTTAAATACTCATGGGGTTGTCGAAATCACCTCCAAGTACTACGAAAATTTCCTTTCGGATCCGAACCTTATACTGACTTACAGGAAGCGTTATTTAGGCAATGCCTCACGTCCGCCTATGCAAGAAGGCATGAGCAAAGAGTTTGATAAAGAAAAAAACAATTAACGTTTTATCACTTCCGGTATGTCTAAGATTTCCTCTCTGGCTATCCACGCCTGAAGGTGTGAGGTTTCCCATTGTTTCCAAATCCTTTCTCTGTTGAACTGTGTCACTACCACAAGTTCGCTCACATCAATCCAATTTGATTGGAAATGATTTCAAAAGAGCGATCGACATCTTCTATCCGATGAGCCTGCATTCTTACTTCCACGCACCCATCGTCGAAGGAACTCGGTTATAATGCATAGGTACTGCACTGCAACTCATGAAATCATTCGTCTTTTTGTAGTAATTCTTAAAAACCATTTTTCCGCACAGCTGAAGTGTTTGAAGGTTTTGTAAACGTTTTTTTAGAAGTTAACATGCATAGTCCAGTCCAGTCGCGATAAAGAAAAATTCGCGAATGTACACGCATATATGCACAATTTTTCGATGGCAAGTCAGGATCTAAATTCCCTGATTTATTAATTCACAATTTACATGGTTGGGTGGTAAAATAAAATTTCTATTGGAACAATTTCAGTCAGCATACTATATATCGATCGATCCCGAATGCCCGACAAGTTGCATTGTAGGCACTTCAGAGTGATTTCCTTGTTTCTGGTCCTGTTCCAAATCTGGTAGTTTGCCAGTCTGGCAAATTGATTTGCTAGAAAATGGCCTACGAATGTCCTTACAGCACATAATAGCCAATACTGTAAGTCAGCGCAGATATCAGTTAGGCTGAAAAACAATAATTTCCATTTTTCCAAACGATGAATGAATGAACGGCAAATGAAGACATTAAGATTACCCCAAGCACAGTAATTTATCCAAAGGCTGCTTTGATTCATGAGGGTAGAGCTCATCTCACATTAAGTAAAACTGCGCGTGAAATTCATGTGTTCAGAGGGTGGGGCCAGTGCGTTTCCCTATGACCCCCGCGACTCCCCAAGAACACTTCTAATGCAAGACAAATCACGTGACTAGGACGAAACCGAGACCCGAGAAGTCACCCGGATTTGAACACGCGCTCTTACGTCAGTCCCCGCATTCTCCAACCACTAGGCTAGCCCGTCCACACCATAGCTACCTACTAATCGTGGATGTACTGGGGTATATGCAGTGTGGTTGGCGACCTAACACCCACTGCCACATACACGTTAGGCTTGCGGGGTAGTGTAGAGATGTAAATAAATCAATACATATGAGTCACATAGTCACATGTTTCAACTAATTGGTATAGGTCGGTAACTGGGACGTAAATATTCCCACCTAATTTTAAAAGCCGGTACAAAGTATGCATGAACTCCACTAAGTTAAGAGTATTATCACTCAGATAAAAAAATCCTCGAACATCCATGGTAGAGTTTAGAATTGTTTTTGTTTTGTTCGGAAACAATCAGCACATGGTCTTAGAACACGTAAATTTTAACTCTTGAGTTTGAAACGAATATTAGTTGTTACTGTTTGTTCCAAAATGGAGGAATAGTTAACAGTTAAAAGCAATAACTTCGAAACGATGTATTAATGAATGGCAAATATATACATAATACATTCGCCAGAAACATAATTACTCAATCTTGATTTGAAATATATGAGTACATCTTATTTAATGGATTCTAGAGCAAGTGGAGCTCATGGAGCTAGGTTAGGAGTTTTATGTGCAAGGGCAAACTTATGCATGATAATGTAGGCCGCCCAAACCTATAGGGAAGGAAATGAATATTCACGCCTCAGTGAGGAGCCGAATGGTTTAGGGTGAGCAAGTTTATGCCCGGCGTCACGGGCACACTTCGGAACCTTAGCGGCGCAAAGAGAACAAGGAGTCTTCAGAGTGAGGGGAACATCGAAAAGCCATCGGGGCACGGCGCAACGGCTGCATGGTGAGGGAGGCACGCCCCTAAAACCCCTTTCCCCCTACTCCTCCACCCCAAGCGCCAATACCCCCTGGGGTGGAAGGCGTCGAACCCAGAAGGGAAAAAAATAAATAAACAAGGAGGGATCGGTCGATAGCGCCTGCTAACCACTCGGTAGGAGGACGAGGCGGATGAGTTTAGGGCCGTGGGGGGAGAGAGAGAGGGGTACGGAGAGGGTGAGAAGGAAGTACGGATGAGCACTTTGAAAAGAGGGGAGGCTGGTATGGACCCACCAGCAAAAGGCAAACAGGGACTCAGATACACAGTAACCTGCTTCAAACTTGACCGTACAGATTTTCTCTGTCCCAAACGGTAAATGCAATTATTATAAATGAATAGATAGTATCTTTAAACCATAGGTGGGTGTAATTCAAGTCGTACTTATAAAAAAATGAGAATTTTAAGGGTGTTTATGGCATTATTTTGTCGGTTAAAAGTGTAATGACAAATTTTCCACGGGCCATCGCGGTAGAAATACTGGCAACAAGTGAAGGATTGAGAAACACGGCGAAGAAAGGAGAGTCGAGCATTAATTCGGATTCTCCGGGAATAGAGGTTAAGGGGGAAGAGGGACGGAACGGTCGTTAGCAAATGAGCGGCCATCTGGCGGGTGGGTGCATATTAGCATGCGTGGTGGGCAGGGGTGTGCGAGACAGGAGGACGGCATGTGAACTCACATGACCGAGGGGTCACGGGGAGGAGTGCCAAGATGGAGAGAGGGGACATTTCGCCTACCCCTCCTTCCCTCGCGAAACAAAGGACAGGCGGTGGAGGGGGGAGCATTAAGGCGAACTCCTTGACCCCTTACGTCTGGGAGGGGGTGATCGTATACACGCTTGCACCCAAAGCCCTTCCTTGAACCCTTTCGACGGATGACATAAGTCCCGAATCAAGTCGCCAGACAATAGCGATGACCAAATACCCCTTGTTCCGACAGAAATCTGTAATAAATAGCTAGAAACGGATTTCGTGCAACGGTTCCACGAAATGTTATCCATAGCTGTTTGCCTTAATAGGCAATTCATATTATCGTATTTTTTTGAATATTTAAAACGGATTTACGTCAGCATGATTTATGGAAAAATAAGTAAAAACGCAGCTACATAGCTCATGGTAATATTTGAAAAGAATTAATTTATCGCCAAAATAAAATATACATGACAAGTGAATACAAAAAAAACAGATTGGTGATCTGGTCGCAATACCAAAAAATATGCATAAAATTTCTAAGAAACTGCGGTAGACGCCGCGACAGTAACTTTTAAATGGAATCATCCGCTAAATTTGGATTTCAATGGAACAATTTCAGGGTGTAACATTCGTTCTCCTTGACCGGGATTCGAACCTGGATCCCTCGATGTCCGGCCTAAAGGGTTAGCCAGTTAAGCTACCGAGGCTTCCTATTGCACTTCGAATCCAAAATTTCGGAGTGTAAGAGGAGGCCTCGGTAGCTTAATTGGCTAAAGCACTCGGCCGGACATCGAGGGATCCGGGTTAATATCCAGATCAAGAAGAATGATTTTTATACCCTGAAATTGTTGCATTTCAATATATGTACCAATTTAAAAATAACAAAGTAAGATACATAGCAATGATTGCACTTAAATCATGTGCAGTTTTATATGTAAGCTTGGAGTATAATGTCGGCTTCTAGAACATTAAACAGTGCTGCGTTGGCCTAAAAATTCATTCTAGGAATGGGTGAGTAATCAAAAGAGGCGATCGATGAAACTGGCTCACGGGAATACTCATGTCATTCGCAACTATTGAACCTCCTCCTTGGAGTAAAAATATAAATTTTAAGTTTTCCCGGCATAATTTTGTGAAATCAATCGCCAGATCTTGGGTTCTCTAACAAATGCTAAATTGGAAATTGCTCAATACATATTGGAGTCATTATATGAAATGGATTTGGAAAATGTGGCAGAATTTTGTGATACGTGAACCGATTTTTCAACATCACCCATCCATTTGATGGTACATGCATTCTATTCTATTATTTCACATGGGTTGTACAGAGTGCAACTAAATTGTAGAACAACTCGTGCAAGAGCGCAAAGAAAGAATCGTGAGGAGGAATTATTTTAAATATTTCTCAACAATACCCAAACATCTGTCCTACAAGAGAATATTATATCAAAACCATACAGAGAATAATTCAGAAAATTTGTATGCGTGAAATACAGCATTAGAGATTATTTCTTTACGGTTACTAAAGTACGTACTGATTATGGCAGAAGGTTAAATGAGGCACTTATTCCAAAATCTTTTAACAAACACTCACATGAAATTGATTTCTCCCTAAATTGGCTGTGAAAAATATTTTACGTAAGGACTTGATTTATAATTTTTATATTTATACGTAGATGCGTTTGTAATATATACACGTAAATGTTAGGATGTGTACCGTCGACAAACTACGTCTGACGGAATATTGATATACAAGATCTGAAATTTGAATAAATAAATATATATGCAATTAGACATAATCACTTGCGGGGGACTAAGTACATTTTTCCTAGAGATTGCAATCAATTATTCAGTGAATAATTACACTTAAGTCTTTGAGTTTAATTTTAATGAGAATATTTGTTGCCTGCAACTCAATCCACTCATTCGCATTTCAAGCTAATTCCTTCGCCGCCTCATTTCTCAGTCGACTAACATCTTTCTTAATTAGCCCTTTTCCCCCTTCTCTTGTATTTGATCCTTACACTTTTCATTCTAGTCTATTTTCTGTTCATAATTAATTAATTATCAGGATAATTATTTTCCACTACCTCAGAAACAATTTACCTCTTAAAATAAGTGTGAGAAGCTTGGGAGGCAGTGAAGAAAGCAATAGAAATGGTTTCTAGAAGGAGGGGGAGGAAGGGAGGAGGGTTTTTCCATCTTATGATATCATTAGCTTTCCTGGTGAGGGGTAATGGTTTGTACCATAAATCATCCCATTAACAAAGGTGACTTCTCTACAAAAATGAATGTACAAAAAACCTCGCGTGAAATGGTAATAGCGCACTAAAGCTTTTCATCTGATTCAATTGTTTATCATTAATTACGTACTATTTCAAAAATATTTATGACACACGTTAAAAACATTCCGCGTGATATTTTTCATATTTGCCTTGACGCATGACAAGTTTGAGTCAGTTTAATATGGAGTACCTGATGACGAAATAGGTTCAATACGTCTCATGATTGTCGGCAATGTCTCGGAGTCTTAAATAAATTCAGACAGCGCCGAGAACCCTTGGCTACCACACCTTCAGTTTCATAACATTCCCCCGTTGCTGTAGTAACGGTCACGTTTATCCCAGTCACCGGCGTTTTTCGATGATTTATTAAAACGGCATGATGTGTATATAATGAAAGAAGCAAAAGTGAAAAAAATATTAAAACATTTCACGAATTGTAATAGGATTGAGACCAGCGTGGCGAGATGGATGTTTTTCTTTTATGGGGGAGTGGCGTCACGGGTTACTAGGATACATGACCGTGACATCTAAAGTTACTCTTAGGAATGACTGCGACGCAACGAGTTATTCCGAAACCTCCTTCACGTTGGTTAACTTTTTAAATTTATTTTTAACTCTCCGAGGGGAATGGTTATGACAAAAGATCATCGAGGGTGGGTAGTGAGTGGTCGTCGTCACAATCGGCCTAGGCCACGAGGGTGGGAAAGAGATGCCGTTGAAGCCATGGGTTCCCAGCGCCGCCGCCCTCTTACCCGCGGGAGGGTGCCGGGTCGTCTCGAGTGGATATCCGCGCATACTCGTACCGGCCCCCCGGCGCACGGTCACGTATCGCTGACCCCTCGGTCGAGCAGGGAGGAGGAAGGGAGATGATGTCTACCGCTTGGGTGTCCGGCATCCACCAAGGGGGCGGAAAGGGGGAGGAATGAGGAGGACACGGCGGGCGGGTGGGGGGGAAGGAGAGGTTTCCAGCGCAGAAATTGAACGTCTTCATCTACCTCCGGATCGCCGAACCGTGTCGCGAAGGGAACGAACGAAGGGTTTGCGGACGCTAACGGAATTCATAACAACCCGTAAAGCGGACACGACACGCTGCCGTGGGTAATGACAAGCCAAAGAGAAAACAAAAAAAAATTTCCGTACAAAAATCTTAAGTCGCTAAATCTTGTGCTGCCACGGAAAATTTCGATCGAATCCGATTCCTAATGTTTGTTAGAGCGACGGCGTAACTGATGACCAAGAAAAGCACAATTGGTTTACCAGGTAGAGCCTCAATTTCATTTCTCTACGTTCCGAAAAAAAATGTAACGAATCACGTCTGAAACGGAAACAATTGGAATTTTAAACAACACGTTTCGGACGAACAAAAAATTTCTTTTTAAAGCTACAAAAAATTCGAAATGGATAATATATTTCAGCTATCAATTTACTGGGAGGAGCCATAAAATATCGATTTATAACGCACGTCAATTTGCAGGAATTGTTTTATCTCCAGCGCGTGGTCTTCTTATTTTGAAATGAAAGCATTTAGATTCCTTGATTTATTTGCATATTTATTAAATTCATGGCAGTGAAATATTAAGAGAAAATACTTAAGAGCAGAGAATGACATGCCCGTTGTCGAACAAAAACGTACGAATTATATCTTGCAGTTAACTTGAAAAAAATCGCCATTTTATAGCAGTGTCATTGGTGAATCTGAGTTAGTTATTTCATTACCTATAATTGAAAGAATAAGATAGACAAAGATGTATTTTCCAATACGCCAAAATCCTTCACGCGGAAACAGTGTGTGTCTGCCTAATGTGTAAAATTTAATTCAAAAAGAAAACTCTTCCATGTGTCTTAAATAGTGAACATATTGGGAATTTTCATTTACCCAAACCATTCAACGTTTCCCAGTTTCTTTACACGCCGTTAGCCATGGTTGAAAATCTTAACGTTTACCTTCCGTATATTTATTTGCGCGTCCTCAATTTCGCAGAACAGGAAAGCCGAAGGCATCGCGAAAACGTATCGAGCTTTCTCAATGGGATGTGGAAAAGAACTCGATACCATATATTATGGAATTAGATCTCGGCAGGCCGTTGACTCATCTTTTGCAGTGATCACCGATTAAATACCCCAAGTGATACCGACCTAGCACAGAAAAATGTTGAAAATCATTAATTTACAACGACATTTCATTCACGCGTGGAAATCCGTTAGGAAAAAAAATGCTATACATAAACGCGAATGCGGCATCTTTTACGGCTGAAGCATCTACGTATATGTCTGAAAATCCATTCCATTTGCTCAACAGGGTTCTTTCGCACTTGAGGACCGGAACACCGGCAAAAACTGGAGATATTTTCCTCTCTTACATTAAAACTAACGGGGAGAAAAAGACGTGTCATTGTGAAATACGTTTTGAAATAGAATCACCGATAATTTTTAGAAAATACTAACTTTTAAAAATGATCTTAAAGAAGATTTCAAGCATCATTTTACTATCTATCAACGGAAGAGATAGATAGATACACGCGATGAATGAACAAGAGTGTGAGCATCAATCAAAAGGCGTGACTGAAAGTGGAACTGCCATCTTGTCGTTGTTATGTGAACGTTAAAAAGAACGTTGCGCACTCAGCGCGGGAAGAGGAAATCTCGCTCGCCGTGTGAACTGTCACTGCAAAAAAAAACACAATTCTTCTCGCTTCCGTGGGATTAAAGGATTGGTTCCGCGTCTCGAGAGACGCTCCAAGAAAAGTTCTCGATGAGTGACAAATATGCTTACGGTGGACGAGTATGAGCGCCAAAAAGCAAATGCGATAACGGACGCTTTACTGGCGCTGGTATGTCGGGCGCCATACCCCTCCCCCTCGTTCATCTGTCGCCGCGGGTGCATTCGTTGATGGCCAGCACCACGCCGGATGGAAAACAACAAAGAATCTGATTTGGCCGGAGTTCGCAGCTCTCCACCATTACTCCCCTGCTGGGCACTCCACCGCGCCTAGTACTTAAATATGCTACTAACGACAGTTTTATGGCTCCCGTTGTTGCGGCAACGTTGGATAAGGAGGCTCGACGAAATCGGGATATTGCATTTGCACTGTACTAGATCAAAACACGTGGTAAAAATGATTGCTTTTTCTTCGGAAAATACTTTGATGTTTTTTAAGACATTTAAACCATTTGGTGGTAAATAATAAATATGCCATGTGCCAAGTTAGGACTTACTCAATGGCAATAACGTAATGAACGTAAATGTAAAATGAACGTAAAAAACGTAAATGAACGTAAAAAAAAACGGATTCCCTTCAAAACCGAACCCACTTCATATTTTTGCTTAAGTTCTCCTGATAAGTTGTCATGCAAGCGGTACAGTTCCCGTATGTAAATCCTCTCGATATGTTCCTAGGCAACTCCACTTAAATTGCAACATCCAACGTTTTCCACGAAAATAGACAGTCCCCCTTAACAATAGTAATCAACCTGAAGGTTGATTTTAATAGAGGAGCACAGAGCTCACCATATTTCATATCTTATGCGTGTGGAATTAAAAAAAATACGAGAAGAGGGCTAGTTTCTTTACAAATACCATCATCAAGTTTCCAAATTAAGTCCTTTTTTAAGATCTACAGCTACTAAAGTAAGGTTTTACATGGACACAGACTAACTACGATTATATTTTTAAGCCCAGCCTAATAGGACACAACCTTATGCCGTACACTACAACGTTTAAACCTTCCAAATCCTTATTTCGACATCCCTCCATTCCGTCCAACATGCCTATTCCTTTTTTCCCCTTTCCTCTACTACGTAACGCCCTCTCCTCTATCACAATCTGCAAAATTCCATCACCATTTATTACACCGTGCATTAACTGTTCTTGTCATCTGTGAATTTCTCTCAGCAACACTATCTTCTTCCTCACCATGCCTAGTATTTCTTCGGGTAATTTCTTTTCCTTCTATTTTATTTTCTCCGTCCTTCTCCACACCCACATCTCATAAGTCTCCGATCATTATACCCATATCGTCTTGCCTCGGCGACCAAGTATCCGCGCCGTGATAAACTACACTCCAAATCGAAGTTTTCGCTAGTCTTTTCCCCCTAGCATTCCTAAATCAACGTCCTCATCAACTCTAATCTAATTTTGTATCAAATCCTCCCTCCTTGAGAAAGCTTCCTGGCCAAACATAATATATATTCAATCACTTTGACCATCTTGGTCCGAAACCCTTTCCTGAAGGGTTAACTACTTCACCTGTTTTATATTATACTCTACAATTTTAACCTTTTACTTAGCCTCCCTCTTTCTCGAAAACCACATAGCCTTTGTTTTGTTTACGTTGATTCTCATCACGTACCTATTACTATGATTTTCTAAGGCGCTCGGGAATGACTGTAAACTTTTGGCTAACACGCTTTGTCATCAGCAAATCTAGATATTTTTATGAAGCCTTTACTTAAAGGCTCTAGTAGTTTTTCAAATCAGTGAATAAAAAGAGACGTTTCGGGCGTGATATGGTGGAATATCATGATTAATTAAAATTGGCAATTTTCCACAAAATAAAATTCTTAATACGACCGGTTTCGATGTAACTACATCATCTTCTGGTTGATGTAGTTACATCGAAACTGGTCGTATTAAAAATTTTATTTTTTGGAAAATTGCCAATTTTAATTAATGAAATCAATGAAGTTTAGGTCGCCGGAGATAGTACAGAGAACCCTCCGGTCGGAAGCCACTCCTCCCACAATAATCTAGCACGCCATCCCATTACATACTACCTGTCAGACGAGCATACACGACCTTTATTTATTGTTTCGCAAGTAGCCCGAAGACGTCCCCGAACAAATTCCTACTTTATTAATGAGACTATAAGCAACAGACGTACATGACTTTTATTCCTCCGCGTACGAGAGGAAGAATGAATACTTAGAATACTCCACAGAACTCGATATTTTTTTTAAAAAAAGGGGCACGGAATGAAAAAACCAATAATTAAATACAGAGAGTTGGAATTGAAAGAAAAAAAGTTATGGAGAAGGGGGCGCGCAGGGAACGTACATCCTTCGCCGCAATTGAAAAAAGGAAGCTACTAGGTTATTATGCCTCACACGAGCTGGTCTTGAAAAAAAAAAAAGAGAACTGTCTTCACGTAGAGGCAGAAATAGGCGAAGCGTCTTCTTCTTCTTAAAAGGACGTACGTGCGCGTATTCGTCTTTAAAAGGGGCGTCTTGGTCTCGAACAATCTCCCCTCTCCGGAGAGGGGAGAGGAGGAAAACCAGTGTCGCAACTCAAAACGAAGGCAAGAGCAACAGCGGGAGAGAGCAAGAGAGAGAGAGAGAGGAGAGCGACCCTTTTTGTCCTCGTCGTGAAGTGCACGAGTGGCGTAAAACAAACGAGAATCTAGGAGCGCATCAAATGTGTCATGCGTCCAGGTGGAGAAGATGCACACACACACACACTCAAACATAACATCCGTTGCCGCGGTCGCTCGCAAGAGAGTCCATCTCATTTAAGGGCCTAAGACAGGGAAGGAGGAGAAGGACATTTTGCAGGTAGCATTTATTTTAAATTATTATTATTATTGGTTTTCTACCGTTTAAGGTAGGTTTTGGATGGATATAGACTACGCAATATTACAACCATAAGTTTCTTTTCCTCTCTTAACAAACATAACCCTTACTCCTTTCCTTTCGTGCCGGTTGATGTTTCTACATTCCTTTTCCTCGGCTGTCTTCCCAGTTTTATCCTCCTCAATTTCTATTTAGTCTTCACTAGTCCTAAATTATGATCGGAGCTCATCATCAAATATGGGATGGAGAGTAACATAGATTGGGAATGGAATATCCATCCCTAGCTTCTGGAAACGCGGGTTGAGAATGTAAGGACTAATTAAAATATGAAGAGGTATCGCTGGGATGAGAATTCACCCGAGTCTTCGCACACCAGAGCGAATAGAAAATTGGAGACGAAATTGTAAAATTGGTTGAGAGGTGACGGGTGGATACATATTTAAGATGGTATTTTAGGATTATCATTTTCCAGAGATCGAGATCTTGAGTTTTGAAAAGTTGATTGATTTCAACCGATTCCATTCACTCTGTATGAAGACATTAAGCACACACGGGACACAGTTCGGGGACATTAAAGTTCGGGAGACCAAAGTACTAACTCCATTTTAACTAGCCCAAGGTCGATACAGTTATCGACTGACGATGGCACCATTTTCGAAAGCAGTAAAAGTGGACGCCAAGATAGCGCAAGATAATCGAAAGAAAAAATAAGACAAGTGATGTCTGTTATCTACAGTATAGAGCGAGGACAAAAGGGAGTTTGGACTGAACGAAGTGTGTGTCACATTGCTGATCTTCCCAGGTCTGCAAATGAGCTCCTTTCCTATTCATCGTCATGTTTGATCAGTGAAATATGTCAATTACCAGCGAAATATGGGACTGTTTGATAATTTCATGCCCAACCGGGTGGGAAAAAATGATCAGGTTTAGGTGCAACCAAAAAAATATGCAAACTATATTATGAGACTATCAAACGCCATGACTTTTTAGCCTTAAGCAAATTCTCATTATCGCGAATCTGAAAGATATTTAAGCCTATTTATTTAAAGATGCCGTGCGCTTTAAGGAAGTAAGATCGATGATACGATAAGTGATCGTTCCTGGCTCGTATAAGTCATTCGAACGTTTAGTAGTTGTCCTCCGTTTCCACAACGCAGCCGCTAAAATGGTCTAGTTGATTAGTTTGTCTACTCAATTGACTGCTACGAAATTGTGGAAGAGGGATATTAAAGCATTGCATAATGCAAAAAATTCGCATTTCACGAACACCTGAATTCTGAAAGTCTCTTGAACGAAATCACATGGATGAGAGTCGCTACCACATGGGATAATTGGGTAGGAAATTCAAGGGTGTAATTCCAATTAATATGTTATTCCTTCGCCATCCGTTGTAAGGCCTAGATAATTATCTTACACTAAACTACGAACCAGGGTGACTCAATAGGGCGACGATGCGTGATGATAGTTTAAAAAATATGAGTCAAAGAGGTATAGAATTTTAACAAAAAAGCCCATAACAACCTCCGTCTCAAACGTTTTATTTAATACTGGTCAAATTACTCACAAAAACTTACCAACTTTTTAAAAATTAACTTCTTAAAAGTTTGCTTAAAGCATGCACGCAATAAAAAAAAACGAATTATTACATCACGGGAATTTCCAAAATAGATGAAAGACATGACTCAGAAATTTGCAAACAAAAAAATTTGTAAATATTTGCACGTGGACAGCAACTTCTATAGAGAAACATGGCCGATGAAGACAGATAACGACCGCAGATTTTTTATTTCTGGGATATGGTGGGTAGGAAGGAGGGCGGAAATAATAAACTGAAAGGAAGGATGCAAACGAAGTGGTGCGAGGTAAGGAGGAAAGAAAGTTGACGAGGAAAATTGTAAGAAGACGGGAAATAATTGGTTGAAGGAAATTATAAGTAGCAGAGAATTACTGAGGACTTATATTAGAGATATAGTGCTAGGTACGCGGTGATGAGAAGGAGAGAGAACAAGGATATCGGACCGAGGAATTTGGGAGCCTCACGAGACTGAACAAAATAATGGTATACTACGAAAGACGATATCACGAGGAAATTATAATTTTAAACTCATCTAAATAATAGAACGGACGTAATGAACGAGGAATCGACAAAAAATGAAGAAAATGACAGGGAATACGTGGCGTGTAATCATACAGTCGGGGTAAATCTGTTCGGTGGACTCCTTCACGGCACTTGGGATTCAATCATACGATCGGGTTGAATTTAATAAAAAAAATAAGTTCTAATCACAAACAAAATATCTCATGTCTCAATCACAATTTCTTGCGATAAATAATTTGAGGTGGTTTCCTGACGCGACGACGTCTTCCTCGATAGTGTTCTTAACATTTGGCACAATCACTTTCAATGATCACATTTCTGAGGTCAAGACACCTTTGTAACACACTATGGTATGGGAATATATTGAGAGGAATAGATTGAGCACGTTGGACGATATGGAGGCAAGAAATATGACTGGTTGCGATTTATTTTAGTAATACGGAGAAAGAATTTTGTTTGCGAGCTGTACGTTAGGCGAGTCTTATTCGTTAGCGCAAAAGATGTTAGTGTTCGTGGCCTTCAGGAATCTACCTTTACATATAAACTACCATCAATACCTCAGAGTAGAGATTCAAAAATTCACGGTTATAAACAATTGAAAAAAGTGAAGATCAGTTTTATTGCAAAACACGCAGACGGAATTAGCGAGAGAATCTGGATGTAAACGATATTACTCACTGTCAAAAGAATCTCCATAATAGGCATATTTTGTAGACACCGGAATAACCTATTTATTACGATTTCGCTCGTTTCTACCTCCGCTCTAAGTCCTCGAGTCGAATCAAGACGATTTCTTTTTGAATGCCCAATTATCTGATTGAAAATATTAATAGGCGACGGTGGCGAAAGCCTGCTCAGAGGCAGGATGCACGATGAAGCGGTAGGCGAGAGAAACGAGCGCCTGATTGACAACCGTTGGCCACCAAGGATTGGTTCTTTGAACGCGGCACGATGAGCGATCCCCATCCTGCCGAGATCTTTCTCAAATGCGACGTAATGGAGTTTTCCCAGAACCGCTCTTGCGGGAGAGGGGGCAATTGCGCTAGTAGACCCCGCACTCAAGCGACACATTACTTCGATCCGTAGTGACCACTCAGTCGAAGATTTCCCCGAAACATGCACGAGACCCCACCCCCCTTTCCTCCCGATCCGTTCGTGACTTCGCCAAAGAGGGAGAGAGAGAGAGCCCTTCGCCTTCCACTCGCTCACCCGTCGCTCTTTAAAAACTACTCCAGCGGCCGTGACCCACTAAAAGGGAATAAAATATCAAGCCGGAGGCGACGATACCAATGCACACACACACACACACACAATTCGGGGCAGATACAGAGCTAACGCGACACGCCTGGCTATGTTACACGAACGGATCGCAGTTAACGAGTTAACCGCCCCTTAACTATTGGGCAAATATGAATCATTCGAGTATATCGCCGACACAGAGGAGAGAGATAATGCTAGCTTCACACTATACTAGCGAGCGATATTATTGAATGGAGTAAGAAAAATTAACCGTCGAACAGAAGGATTTCGAGGAACGTGTATTCCTTCCCAAAATTCGAGCAAAACATGAATTGGAAGCATCACATAATACAACCCGAACTTCCCGAAAGTGATAACTGCATGGAACACCTAATTACCTAAATTTCTAATGGTTAGTGAACTAGCTCTAACTGCCACTTCACCTCGTGGCTGCATGTAGGGTACGATGTAGTTGCGGTACGCACCCGTAATTTATTTTGAAAAAAGTTAACTCTGTAATTTGCTCGATTACTAATTGTTTTTCTTTATATTTTAGTAATCAACAAGTACTTTACGTGAAAACACAGTGCCCCAACGATTTTGCCCCAACGTAAGGTTCTAGATTTATCATCTAAAAGATCTATTACTGATGTGTTTTCAATTTTAAACATTTTGGATAATCGTAGGATGATGCGATTGAGCAATTGAAATTATTTATCATGATATTTTTACAATAGCGGCGCCATACTTGATGAAGTTCCTATAAATGTGGGTGAAGAATGAAGACAGTGGAATATGCTTCAAAGACGAGGAAGTCTTGAAAATGACCGGGTATACATTCGCAGGTGCAACCATTTGCCGTACATTTAGGGGTTAGGTGGTAGAAGAGATTCCATAGTCTTAATCTCGTCCCAAAATAAACTGTCAATCCACTAAGGGGACCGTATATGAGGAAGGCCAAGGACGAATGGTGTGAAAGAACTAATTGGAGGCTTTAAAAAAATAAGAACAAAGAAACGACACATCAGCGTAGTGGAAAGATATTGAATACCAAGAACTTGATCCACCCAATATGTTGACGGACAACTATTTATTGGTGTACACGGTTAAAACGTTTAACTACATGAGCGACCTTTGGCGGGAAGAGAAATTACGATAGAGGTCAGAAGAGAAATTATGAGAGAGATCGGAAGATGAATTACATCGTTTAACAAGTCAGGAGGGGAAAAATGGTGACATTAAAAACCGGGGGACTAGCCCGAGATGTCCATTAAAACCTGCGAAAGGACTGATGGGAGGCTGCTAAGATAATCCACCGCCAGGATCACGCAGGACCGGAGCCAGGCAGCAGCAGAACAGAAGAACATTCAGAGGGGAGGTATCCGAGGGGGAAAAAGTCAGGCGCAGTAAAGGGATGAAAGGATGGAGAGGAGGGAAGACGAATAAGAGAAAGAGCAGGCCTCCAGAAAGGAAGCACACATGGCTCCGAGAGAAATCGACTCGTGTCAGACGTAAACACACGCCACAATCGTTCCCCCACACACACACGCATCCCTACTTTACGTTAAAGGAGACCCTAACGCCTTACCCTCACTCTCTCTCCTTCAATTTTTGAGGCCCCAATGGACGGGGTTAGCTGCAAGGGGCCTCAAGTATGCCTCGTGCAGCAATGTACGCGCTTTCGTCGGCAACGGAAGGGGAGAAGAAAGACGATGATGGAAAGATTAAGAGATACGACTTCGGCGTGGTTCGGAAGGGAACGAAAGCCTGCTGGTGGGTGGGTCACCGAGCCAAAGAGGGTCACATCATGCTGTCCGGTCCGGCAGGGAAGAAGCGTGTGACGACCATCTCGGAAAAGCCTCTCCGTCTCCCCTCTCCAGCTGTGACAGTTTTAATCGATAATAGCCGTGAAATTTAGGTCAAGTTCAGTGGAATGTTGTAAACGGTCCATCTCTCCATGAAATTTCGAGGCGAAGTTATTAAAAAGAGTAGTAAAAAGCAAATGCTCAGTTTGTTTCCATACCAAACTGAGTACCCGAGTATTGATCCCTCGAAATAGAATGCATAGATAACCAAAATCCCAAAACTAGCCAAAATTCTCCTTAGAGGTGATATTTTATTGCACGAACCAGGCCAAGACGAACGCAACGGCGCAGTTCCAGGGAACAGAATGGAAAACTTTCCTGTTTTTAGAAAGCATTACTGGGATACTGTGTCAAATTAGTACTTTTTCTTAACATTTAAAGAATATTCGATTAGACAAGAAATCAACTGATACCACAATTAAGAATGTGGCTACGATTAGTGGAGGATAACGTTGGCGTATAACGTTTACTGAGCAAGAGGAAAGCAGACATGAGAATTAAATCAGTGCCCTTCTACATTTTCGCCAAAATCGATTTTCAGTAGCACTAAATGGTAATCCTTCGCCATTGAATATCTCAAATTAACGAGCTCATCGACTGCACTAAAGATACACAGTTCAAGCCTCGATGTCATTTTACACGAACGGGTGCGTAGGCTATTTTTAGAGCAAACTTCAACTCCAACACATGTAATTTTACATTACACAAACAGTACCTTCACTACCCACCTTACCCAGAGCGGCAAAGTAGATAACATAACACTGCCCACTACAATTTCAGAGAAAAAAGCAAAACCAAAGAAAGTTGGGGAAGAATGGCTTGGATGGTATTTAAACTGCGTAGGCTATTTTCCACAATAAAGACAAACACAAGCAGAGGTTTCCGCAATCCAGTATCATTGCCAAGGCAAGAAGCAAGTGGGGTGCCGGAAAAATCGATGGTGATCTGTTCAATGGTGCATTGGGAAGCTAATAGGCGATAAATCCAGAATTGATCCCTTATCGTATACCACATCTCGGCTGTCATTCCTGGAATCTTCGTGCAAACAGGCATTATATCCAGCAGCTCCTTGGACGGATCCGAGTCTTTGCGCAGCTGGAGTGTTTTTAAAAGGGGAGTAGGACGTGGTAGTCTTCTTCCCCTCATATTACACCCCTTACGAACCCTTCCTTCCTCGCCCTCTTCCCACTATCGTACTCCCACCTCTCCCGATTCGCCCGCAGCTCAATCCCCCACGCCACCCATGCCGGTCTCCGCGGAAGGGTTTGTCCGGAGCGAGTTTTCCTTACAAGGAGGGTGTGACAGTGGGTGGGGAAGTAAGGGGGAGAGAATGCCCTGGAGGGGCGAGTGTGGGCGATAGGGGGGGGAGGGGCGCGGGAGGAAGAGACTGTGGTCCAAAAGGGGAGTTGTTGTTGTGGGGGAGGTAGACAGGCGGTGTGGAAAGACCAGAGACGCGGGAGAGAAGGGTGTGGGAGCGCATTCCGACGCTCTGCCCGCGGGGAGACCCTCCTTCCTCCCTTCGACGGGTGGTGCTTGAGGGGCGAACGACTTCTGGGAGGTCATTTGTACCGCTCGGAAGTGATGGGAGGGAGGATGTGGGACTAAGGTGCGGGTGACTGGGTCCGAGCTTGAAAAAAGGAAGGACTCGGACGTAGATGCACACAATATGAATCTGACATCAACCGGTTATTACCAATCCGATGATTGGTTTAGAGCAACCCGCCCGTTACCTGCCAATCTTTTCAATTCACCCTCGTTCCTTGCGCTGACATCTTAAACCACCTGCTTCTATTCGTAATTCATCCTCGGTCTATCCATGTAATTCTTCTCTCGATGTTTCCTTCAATTATGCTCTTCACTAAACCATCATGTCACAGGAAGCGTTCCATTAGCTTCTTGTGAGTATCCTCCACAGGCTTCTCCTAATTCACACGCTCGTCGAAGCACTTCTTTATACTACTTACTACTTCTTAATTTATCATTCTCGGGGATAGCTACGTCTCCGTCGTTTCTAATCCTGTTTTTCTCTGTCGTCCTATCGCCCACGCATCACAGAAAAGTAAACTTCATTTAGAAATTTTGTATGAATGGTTCCCTTACGCCTAGATTACCATTCCTTAATGATGGTAGCTTTTTGGCTCTAATACAAAACCCCTTCTCCGCCATTCTCATTACGCTTCCTGATATTCCTCTTGTTCCTTCCAGTGATCCGGCTGCCTAAATAGCAGAACTCTTTCACTTGTCCCAGTGTGTCTCCACAAAGTCTTATTTCACGATTACCTTGCTTATCAGTACTAAATTTTTATTCATTGCAGTGGCCGTTACTTGTGTTTAAGTATTTTGGAATCCACCACATCAAAATTAATCGACTTATAAATTGGTTTTGATAGAGAAATGTTCTCCTCGAAATAAGAGATATCACGCACGAACTTCAAGAATTCGTGCCTGTGTAATGCAGGCGGTGTCCTACGAGTTGCTTGAAGTCTCAAGTGGGGTAATTTAAAGGCTTTGAATTCACCGGTCAGTACAAATATGAAGGGAAACCTAGGGGTATCACGAAACAATCAACCACCATTACCTACGGTTAAAAGCCATATTTTATCTGAATCAAGGTAACGTGCTTTGGTATATGGTCGCTTATTTGCTTCATCGCGAATTCCAAAAGAGTATGATGGAAATATGAATGTTTTTTTTCCTGTCATCTTCCCCATATTTCGATAATACACGCCCATTTTTTTAAGACAAACAAAACTTTATTCTCCGGGCGAAGGCTTCTTTCTTTTACGTAGGAGTCATTAGAGAAATCTGGTAAACAAGACATTCATTTAGCAACCCAAATTGGCAATTTTGGAGGCCAGAGAGATACGGGGATCACCTTTTCACGATGGCACGATACGCTTCATGATGCTGTGATAGTAAACAAAGAGTAAGTATGTGAGAAAAAATATATTTTTTTGACAGAACTGAGTTCGGTCGTTCTCTTCCTTAAGAAAGATGGCTTGGACCACCGAAAATGCGATACCGAGTGAGTTTATCTTTTTTGTGTTTCTGTGTTTTTGTCTTTGTCCACTACTGCTAATTTCATATACATTATTATTCACGTCCGTGAGACTCAAAAAAGTGTTATATACATGTGTGTGTGTGTACATATACTAGTATGCTATAACCATGAACACAGTAATCAACCCTCGTATATAAGGGTGTGTGTGTATATATATATATATATATATATATATATATATATATATATATATATATATATATATATATATATATATATATATACACACACACCCTTATATACGAGGGTTGATTACTGTGTTCATGGTTATAGCATACTAGTATATGTACACACACACACATGTATATAACACTTTTTTGAGTCTCACGGACGTGAATAATAATGTATATGAAATTAGCAGTAGTGGACAAAGACAAAAACACAGAAACACAAAAAAGATAAACTCACTCGGTATCGCATTTTCGGTGGTCCAAGCCATCTTTCTTAAGGAAGAGAACGACCGAACTCAGTTCTGTCAAAAAAATATATTTTTTCTCACATACTTACTCTTTGTTTACTATCACAGCATCATGAAGCGTATCGTGCCATCGTGAAAAGGTGATCCCCGTATCTCTCTGGCCTCCAAAATTGCCAATTTGGGTTGCTAAATGAATGTCTTGTTTATTACAGAGTAATATACAGCGGCGGGGATGAGAGCCAACGAGGGGTTGCCGTAATTTTAAATAAAGGGGTAGGAAGAAGCGTAGTCAACATAGAGCAAGAGACAGATAGAATTTTACTCGTAGAGATTAAAGCAGAGCCGACGAACTTGGTCATTATTCAGGTATACATGCCACCGAGCAACCACAAGGAGGAAGAAGTCGATAGGATGTATGATGAGTTAGAGGATATCATCGCGAGTGTTCCTGCAGGGAAACATTTGATAGTGATGGGGGATTGGAATGCGACGGTAGGCGAAGGAAGAGATGGTGGTGAGGTGGGGGACTATGGGTTAGGCACGAGGAATGAACGCGGGGAGAAAGCAATTGAATTCTGCAGGAGACAGGGGTTAGTCATCACTAACACATGGTTTAGACACCACAAAAGGCGTAGGTATACTTGGAAAATGCCAGGTGACTCAGAAAGGTATCAGTTAGATTATATTATGGTTAGGCACAGGTTTAGGAACAGTGTGATAAATTCGCACAGTTTCCCAGGAGCGGATGCGGACTCTGACCACAATTTAGTTGTTATGAAATGTAATGTTCGTTTCAAGAAGATAAGGCAAGGGCGGCGGGTTAAAAAATGGAATTTAGAAGCAGTAAATGAATTAACGAGGAAGGAGTATCAGGAGGCTGTAGAGAAAATGATGGATGACGGTAAAGAACTGAGTGCTATCGAAGAAAAATGGGAATGTATCAAGAAAGGGATATTGGAAGCCGCTAAAGACACTATAGGAACCGTTAACGGGAAAAGGATAAGGAAACCATGGGTAACGGATGAGATGATTGCGAAGATGGATGAGAGAAGAAGATGGAAAAATGTAAACACAGAGTTAGGCAAAATGAAGTACAAAGAGTTAAACAATAAATTGAGAAGGGCCACAAATAAAGCAAAAGAAGAATGGTGGAAAACGCAATGCGAGGATATGGAAAGTTTACAGAAGAAGGGTGAAATTGGTGCTCTATACAGCAAGGTTAAGTTATTATCGGGAAGTAAGAAGGCAAGAGCTGTGCTAACAGTTAAAGATAAATGGGGTAAGATAATAGTTGAACCAGGAAAAATCCAAGAGAGATGGAAGGAATATATAGAAACACTGTATGGTAAAGAACTTAGGCCGACAAGGTTAGACATAGAAAAGGAACATGACGTAGAAGAAGATAGCTTAGGTCCAGGCATACTCGACGATGAAATAGAAAGGGCATTAAAGGAGATGAAAGCAAATAAGGCTGTGGGGGTGGACAATATTCCTGTAGAAATGTTGAAATGGTTAGGGAAAGGTGGGAAGAAGGCCATATATGGACTGATTCGTAGTATCTATGAGGAAGGAATCTGGCCGGAAGATTTTGTGAGATCGGTGTTAGTTCCTATTCCAAAAAAGGCAAAGGCTTCGTCATGTGAGGATTACAGAACAATAAGTTTGATATCCCACGCAGCTAAAGTTATTCTCAGGATCATCAACAAAAGGATAGAGAGTAAGGCAAATGATTACTTAGGGGATGATCAGTTTGGGTTCAGGAAAGGAAGAGGTACGCGTGATGCCATTGCAGTAATGAGATCACTAGTCGAGAGGAATATAGAATACAATCAGGACGTTTTTGCCTGTTTTGTAGATTTCGAAAAAGCGTTTGATAGAGTGAATTGGGAAAAATTAATGCGTGTATTGCAGAAAATAGGAATGGATTGGAGGGACAGGAGACTGATCCGCAACCTGTACATGTCTCAGACTGCTCAGGTGCGAGTGGGGAACGGAGAGTCTAGATGGGCAGTGTTAGGAAGAGGTGTAAGGCAGGGTTGCCCATTGTCACCGGTACTGTTCAACGTATATGTAGAGGAAATGATTAAAGAGGCATGGGAAGAACTGGAGGTAGGAATGAAAGTCGGAGGGGAACTCGTAAAATCGGTTAGGTTTGCTGATGACCAAGCATTAGTTGCTCAGTCAGCCAAGGGGTTGCAAGCATTGTTGAGTGAATTGGAGGTTCAGTGCGATAAATATGGGATGAGAATCAATATTAATAAAACAAAGGTTATGCGATTTTCCAGAAAGAAAAAGGCTAAGCTAAATATTAAAATAGGCGGGGAAAGAATAGAGCAGGTAGAGCAGTTTACATATCTCGGAAGTGTTTTGGACCAATACGGTCAAAGTGGTAGGGACGTAAGGAGAAGAATTGCGCTAGGCAAGGAGGCTTTCTCAAGGAGGAGGGAGTTGATGACGGGGACGTTGAGTAGGGATGTTAAGACAAGACTCGTAAAAACTCTGATATGGAGCGTAGCTATGTACGGCGCGGAAACGTGGTCGCTGAAGCAGGAGGATAGACGTAGATTGGAGGCTTTTGAAATGTGGGTGTGGAGAAGAATGGAGAAGGTGAAATGGACCGAAAGGAAAACAAATGAGGAAGTACTGGAAATGGTGGGTGAGGAGAGGGGTTTGTTGAGAGAAATTCTATGGAGGCAGGAAAAATGGATGAAAGGCGTATTGAGCGGTAGTGGAATGTTGAAGAGGGTAATAGAGGGGAGAATGTTGGGCAAGCGAGGTAAGGGTAGGAACAGGATAGGGATGTTGGACGGGATGAAGGGAGGAAAGAAGTACACCGAGATGAAGAGGGACCTGATATAGATTAGTTTGCTAGGTGGGGAGTCACAAAATGTTTATTTGATAGTTGTGTCCATCCAAAAAACCTACCTTAACCGGTAGATTACCAAATAATAATATATATATATATATGTATATATATATATATATATACACACACACACCCTTATATACGAGGGTTGATTACTGTGTTCATGGTTATAGCATTATATATATATATATATATATAATATATTATTATACTATACTATACTATTTCATTCACATAGAAATAGAGATAAGGAAAGGGGAAAGGAACGAACACAGGAGAGGTGGGGAAGGCAGAATCAAGCAGACCACTAATGTAAAAATATTTTCCTCGACCGGGACTCGAACACCGGATCTCTCCACTTGTCGGGCGGATGCTCTAACCACCTGAGCTATCGAGAAAACCTAATTTACACTGAGATCTGCGATCACAAAAATAAAATAGATAACACACAAAGGACACATTTCCGAAAGTTTAAGCTTCCAACCTTCTCAAAGGCCTTCTTGACCTGAAGAAGGCCGAATATAATATAATATATGCACGTGCGTGAATATATATATATATATATATATATATACACGTATATACTTGCAGTATGTACGCATACATACGCCAACATAAACGCACCTAATGAAAAACCTTCCAGAACAGCAGGCGCCATGATTAATGGTATTTGATAAGAAAGGACGAATGAAAACGTTCAAGGGAGATATAAAAAAAGGTGTTGGTTTCGTCGCAGCACTTGCGAAACACGAAGTGTGGTCGGAAAGGGCAGAAGTGACGAAGAAAAGTCAACGCGGCCGTAATACCCAAGATTTAAGAGGGCGACTCAATCAAAAGGACGTTTCGCACGAGACTGAAATCAACGAGGCGATCGTAAACGAGAATACGGCAAAGAGAGAGGGAGAAGCGGCTGGTTCGAGGGTGAAGGGGCAGCAGGATTGTGCAAGAGCCCGGAATCAGTCACCCCTTGACCCTTCACTGGTCAGTAATATGGCTGGATGTATCTAAAGGGACCGCGATGCAATTATTATTAGCGTTGAATGGAATGTCAACAAGGGAGCGCGTCGACGACAGCTCAACCCTGCGGCCTTCAAGCCGCTGGGCAACACAAATAAATAGCGAGGTCAGAAGTCGTCGCTTGGACGAGACCGGTGTCTTCAATTCCTCTCATGGCTTCCTTCCCTCATCCTGCGGGACGCAACCATCAAAATAGAATATCGTTAAGAGCGCGGCCGAGTTACGACTTATGCTTCTGGACCGAACACATGTTAAGTAATTATTTCGCTTTAAATCCCGTAAATTAACGTAAAAGGGATGAATTTCGAAGAGAATTTTAGGACGAAATAAAGAACGGATACTATACGTTAGCCTACATTCCTAAGCTGTTTCGAGAAAATTTAATCCGTTCATATCTAACGACATGTCAAGAGCTAAATTTGCAAATTTGTTTGCGAGAATGTACATAGGTTTTCTGCGATATAGATGAGCCAATTTCATCCAAATTCATTTCTGATCTTACAACAGGTATCTTCCCTTTGATTTGACTATGTAAGTCCTGATTTGGTCCTGTTTCAAGATTACATGTAGTTCCCCTAAATTCACACGAAAAAATCAAATTACTGCGTACCTCCTCAAATGAGGTGAAGTCCTGTTGGCTGGTCAAATGAGCCTAAAATTACGACCTGTGAACACGATACTCGTGGTAACATCCACAGACAATAATGATAATCCAGATGAAGGTCACTCAAATCTTTGATTTCATGGATAGTGCATTACTAGAGCTTGACGGCTGTGTAAACATTGGTACATAAACAGAAACACAACAACGCAACGCCAAATGCGATGGGTGACGAGGAGATATGACAGTCGTAGCGCGAATTAGATTAGATAATTAGGTTAATAGGTTGTCCTTTAATTACGTCAGACACACATGCTGAAATGAATAGGGAGGGAGAATGCAGTGAACTTGCAAATATGGATCTAGACGGGTATCCGTGTGAAGTGGTAAAATCCCACGCAAAGAGTACTAATCCATATGCCTTTTTACCCAGTAAAAATTGTAAGAAAGTGCGACCTGACGACGTACTTCAAAAAAAGCGTTTCCACGCGTGATGTGATGGTGTGACCAATGAGAAAATTGAAAGGGATGGATAAAAACTGAGAAAAACGAATCGTGTGACTCAACCCACACAACTCTTTAATTACTCACCCATTCGAAAGTGACGTTGTGTATCCTTAAAATGACGCATTTCCCCGGGGAGTTGCCTATATTACAGGAAAAACTCCACAACCCAAACAGATATTCCAACTGTGCGCGCGGGGGTGCAGCCAATCAGATAACATGCTCGACGGCCGTGAGTCGACCGCATTCGAAGTTCACGCGTCGGAAAACGAGCGATCAATACCAAGGGGGCCAAAATTGCGGACCGACGTAGTCTGCTGTCACCGGCACCGTCATTGCGCTACTGGCAATACGGGCGAAACTGGCAGGCAATGCAAGGCGATGAAAATAATTTACTTGGCGCGAGATGTGGCAATTTAAGATACTTGATTACGTCCCCGAGAAAAATGTGTAAGTTATAATCCACATCATACGTCATTATCACGTGTTTCAAAGAGAGAAAGAGGCTACGAAGCACGATCCACATACAGGGGTGTTCACGAATTTTGTTTATGCCTACAAATTATCGTTTTGTATTGAAGAATATTTTTATTTAAAAAAGCAAAATCTATGAGTTGTAGAATTCCATCACGAGGGATCCAATATCAGCAACAAAAGTTGAAGAATAAATGAAATTTTAGAAGCATAGCCAAAGCAAAGAATGGATTTCACTTTGAAATGCCTTCTGCTAGATTCACGGTGACAGTCAAATCTGGAAAAAGGGATCGTTTTACCAACACGAATATCTTAAGCATTAGATTCTACACGGTAATGAGTTAGAGAAAATAACAGAGGCGGAAAAGAGAAGATTGCAGGTGTGTGACATGTATCGACACAGGAAAATAATGAAGAGCAACTGACCTTATGGAATACTAAGAATGTTTAGTAGACTAACGAATATGTTCTAAAAATGGTGGGAGAATAATGCAGTAAAATGAAACCATAAAAGGAAAGGAGTAATTATGACCTCCACGGAAACAAACATCTTTGAGAGGAAAGTGTAGAAAAATAACTGGAGAGGAAGATCTCGGATGAGATACATGAAACAAATGACGGACACTAAACGGAGAAAAATGTACAAGTAACGAAGTTAACAGAGAGAGACAGAGAAGGAAGTTGACCAAGCAACCTGAAAAAAATCCTCAGGATGAATGACTACCACTGCTGCTCTTGTGCACAAATCGAGTGATGCTTCTACGGGGCATCCTATTCTTAGTACATCCCTGTAACCTTGAGAAAACAGTATTCCTGTTGACCCTCAAGGGTTAGGACAAATAATATTTTAGCAGAATATCTCAGATGGAGGGGAAGATAGCGTGTGTGCCGATATTTCCAATAACTCGCCATATTATCATTACTCCTATGATACAACTTGAAATGATCGTACGCATCCGCGGAAAACTATGCCTTGATAATTTAGCAATTATTCTTTTTATATTTGCTATGCACCCAACAAAATCTGCCCACTCTAATTACTACGTTTCCAGTCATCCATTCCGTACATTAAAAGCTATTTTCCTCGGATTGAAAGTCTTGTTCCAGAATGATAGTCCCTATGGTATGAAAACAGCGGCATGAATACACTTGAAGAGCCTTAATCGGATGGAAGGGAAACATAAATCGTATGTAGTGTTTCATCGACTGTGAGAAAACATTTTTGAACAATTGGACTACAAGATTTCAGATCGCTGTAAAAATACACATTTCCGCATTTTCGAAGAGCAAGAAACGAGAGAAATCAAATAATTTTCACATCAATCCAACGACAATCTCAGCCGATCTACTCGGTACATATGCCTGAATATCCAATTAAATAATACATCTTTTGATTTCAGAGGGCAGAAAAAATATCGCTTCTGAAAAACGATAGCTTCCCGATACATATCGCTATATTAATACCGGTTACTGCCATTAGTGGAAGTAATAACCGATGTTTTTCACAAAAAAATACTTGGAATAGTATCGAGTTTAAGTTCAAAAGAGGGTATATTGCCTGATTTATGGTTCCTATTTCACATATCCCCTGAATAGTTAAGTTAATCTTATTCAAGCAATACCGGATATACGCGGTAGCCTCTTCTGGTAATGACATTTGCAAATTCAATTTAAGAAAGGTTGGTTAGCAACATATTTCTCATCTAGGCATCTACCTAGCTCGGTCTTGGACATTTACCCGAGGATAGCGAGGAACCGAAAAAACCGTATCCAGGCTGGGATATCGAGTTTATCCTATCTAACACTACAAATACTTCGTTGATAACCCTACAGCCAATCACCTCCTTGGAGGAAAACTAACTCTATAATCTCAGACTACTTGCACTAGAGGTAAAATATGGATTAATTATTTTAACGAAAAACACTTGAATTCTTTTTTTTGTATCAGACTTGAGGCTGTTCGTCCATTGCGGCCTTAATTATCGACACGTGATTATTTTGAAGGATTCATTTCTGCGCAAATTTGAAATTAAACAGTAAAATTAAAACAAAAGATAGCAGTCAAATTTACGTCCATCGCGCAAACAAACTTGTTCATGCGTACCGAGCACACGGGAGATTTGTCAGGAAAACAAATCTCCACTCGACGAGACCACGGGAAAAATTTCCATTATTGAAGTGATGAGAGTGTGGCCACTTGAAAACAAAACAGAAACAAAATTCACTCTCCCAGCAGCTCGTTAACTGATGGGCATCAAGAGTGGGACAGGGTGCGGTAGTACTCATTCGTGCCCCGAGTATGGATGCAGAGAAAAAAAAAGAGAAGCGAGAAAAAAAAATTAAAATCGCGAGGTGTGACATTCGCCGACGTTGCACGAGGGATGATAAATCGCAACACAGAAGGGAGACCTTTTTTTTTCCTCTCTTCACGATGCACGCGCCGCACTAAACGAACGTCGGCCGTAAAAGGGGAGCGAGATGAGGGGAAGGGAGGGAGGCGTTATGCATGCATATTCATACGCCATAAACATCCATACGCCTGATCGATCCGAGTGAAATAGTTCCGATCGGGAAAGCGTTGCTGTTTGAACGGCCCGAGATCACCGTGCGGCGATGGGGGCGGCCGTTACGGGAAACGCCGTCGCAATCCGGCACTCACGACGCTAGAATTATAAACGACCGATCACGAGAGGCGAGAATAGCAGACTGCAATAAATAACTCCCCCGCGCTCGATAATACGGACCGCAACCGGCTGATGAGGAAAATGAATAGAAGTAGGCAAAGCATGAAGGAAGCCCATTAGCAGGTGGGCGTCACTAGAGAATGCCTAAACGGGCCCTCATATAACATAGAGCTGTAACTGCATGTTAGACTCGATGGGAACGGTTGGGTTGGGGGGGCAGAAACTAGGTTATCTGTGAAGAGATAGACTCGGCGACAGCGGTCAACTGCGAAGGGGAATCACGCGAGACTCATACAGGAGCAATTGGCACAGAACGGTAGATTTACGTGAAACCTGAACTCTTTTTAATTTTCACACTAATGATGATTTCATGTATTTGATGTATTAATTATCGAATTAGTGAGTACATGTAAGTAGTCTAGCTCCAGCTTTACAGTCGGAAATGGGAGAAGTGGATGCATGGCTAAGAAAGCTAATAGACTGTCGATTTCAGAGAATTCAAAGGTCCGTCGTTTCCGAGCTGAAATTTACATTTGGAAGTAAATGTTGTGGCGAGCGTCATGTTTGATGGGGACATGTTTTGTTTGGTTCGTTTTTGGTTTGTTTAAATTTTTTTGTTGGAAAATTATTCGCAACTGATGTCCCTGAATGAATACAAAAGAAAAAGATGATATTTAACGACCTCGAAATTCATATCGCACGCAAAACTTGTAACCAGGCAATGCTGGGGGGAGGTATTCCTTCACTAAAGGGTTAAGACTTGAAGTCCATACGCAAATGCATGTCGTGAATTCATTAGGAAATCCAACGGGATTACAACTATATGAAAAATTGGCTCTAAGGTATATTTACCAAGGACGCCGTGGAATGTGTATACAATGTTTTATAAGAAGTTATCAAGCAAGAACTGAAAGTTTCGATAGTGGGAGGACTTAGGACTACGATCCGCTGTTATCTCTTGGGGAAGACTTTTTCAACGTTTAAACGAGCCACAGTGACTTAAAATAACTGCTGAACGTAAGAATAATTGTAGGCGTTTGCAATTACTTGCACCATTACAACTGATGACATTGAAACTACCCAAAAATTAAACTAATCCCTTTTTGTTATACACCGGAGATCCTACTACGAGCAAAAAGTAAAACAAAATTCCAGCCTGATATCAACAGGAAGCGATATCCCCTGATACGATTCACGACACCGATCACGCACTTCTTAACCATCAAAACGAAATTTCTCAGGGTCATTCAGGGCAACGAGATAGCATTTACCTTGCATGGTAATGCTATCTCGTTGCGTCTCGACTCCTGAACGAAAATAGGAAAGCCTAAAAAAGTAAATAATTTCCCGAAAATTAGCTCCGAGAGCTAAAGAGAATGGATGGAAGGTAAGATAAGATCCGCCTGAAAATTAACCACACGCACTTAACATTTTTGCTCCGGGGCCCTGTAATTCAAGACTTGTGACGTGATGCTTATATTACATTAGAAGGGATCGCCAGTCTTTAAGGAGAAATCATAAATGTTAAACAGTCTCATCAACAATAAAGTGGAAGGCATCCTTTGAGAGGTGGAGACTGGTTAGCGACAGTTGGGCACCTGGCAAGCGATTTAAAAAAACAATGACGGATTAGAACCGAGGAAATGTGTCATATTTCAGTACGGCGAGATGATAAGCTGGAAATCTCTCAAGAGGCCATTTCGCTTGAAATTGTCACGTACTAATCGGTCTACGAAAATGGCAATTGGTGAGCGTAACCATGATTTCCTTCCTTAAGGAACTGGCAATGTTTAGTCAACAAAGTGACGGAACCACAAGCAGACCCGTTTTTCCTACAACAGCGAGAACTCGACATTTCCTTCCGCTTGTTTAAATCAAGCATCTGTCGCGTTAAATGGGAGTCAGTTAACATTAATCTACCCAAAACATAAACGTATGTAGGCGAATTAAGTTCGAAGTACGTGGCATCTGTGTCCACTTCGAAAGCATACATCTTGACGTACCCCCCAAGCCACCGTTAGGATGCGTGGCAGTGAGTGATTATTAACACCTGGCATATAACATTACTTTCTTAATTTTTGGTCACAATATTTTTCTAAAATAATTTGAATAACGTAGACAATAGCAACCACAGGCATTCAAGGAAGTTTAAGTATGATATACTTCTCTACACATAAGAGACGAGCAGTTAGAAACAAGAAGAACAAACAAACTAAGATCAGATGAAGTTTGGAGAGGGGGACTTCAACATGTCTCCACGGAATATGGGACATTTGGTAGGAGTATTTGCAAGAAAGATCGATCCCTAAATGTTTACACTACTGTTTACACTTACGTGCTTCTGATAGCGATGCTACCAATCAGCCTTCGATATCTAGCAGTCGAAGCGGTGTTGCCATATTTGCGCTGCCCTTCACGACGTCGGCAATGGTTAAATCTATATGGTAAAGGTGTAATAATGGAGCACTCGGTAAATGAATAAATGGACAACTTAATATCTATTGAGCCATTTCCTAAAATCGTATGTGCGTGCATCCAAACAGTCGCAGTCAACAAAAAATGCTTAATACGCAAATAGAAGGAACCAAGTACAAATGTGAACGAAAATGATTAACGTCATGCCAATTGCAATAAAACAATGAAAGTAACACTTTATCTAGTTGAGTAGAGCAGTAGAGTAGCTGCAAATCAACGAATAATCTGGTCAATTTCCATGAAAGGAAAGTGAGACTGGATTACTGACTTCACTTTGAATATATACTTATATACCCATTGACATAACAAATAATTTCATTGAGAAATGGACATTAAAAATAATAATTACACAAAATTTGAAATATACGTCCCTTCACTTAAAGTCGATAAAGATTCAGAACAAGAGAAAATATTGGTACTTACACAATGCACTCACTCGCAAGACGTCACAATAAAGATAATGGCGAGTGTGTTAAACAGAGTGGTAACCATGGTAACGCTTTCTCTACTACCAACGACATAAACACACAAGTGCTGCCACCTTTAAAGCCGATTTCTTAATTTCATTTTCTTTACAACCCTTCCAACAGAGAGGGTCTGGAAATCGTTTTGTCAAAACTTGAGCGAGGACAATATCGAGAGATGTTAAAAAAAAACAACCAAAGCCTAAACAAGAAAACGTAGATGGAGATGAATGCAAATAAGGACGGAATGAGGAAAGTAATTGAGAAATTAGTAGAGCTCAACATGCGCAATCAACAACGATGGGTCGAGATAAACCTTAAAACCATTGCCATGAATTTATCAACATTCACAAGAGTGCGAATATTCAAACAGCTGATTCTTACTGAAGACTTTGAAACGTAAACTGCCACAGGTATTCGAAAATCCAGTCCAAAAATCCATAAATATGAGTTTGATTGCTCTAGCACGTTCTACGAAGCAACTTTCAGTTTTTCACCAAGCTGAACAATCACAATATTAGGTAATAACAACGCTTCTCTGCCATAAAGAATGTATACATTGAGGCGACCTGCATTTTGTACATAAGCTAGAATATTAATTATATATTTTTACATAAAAAAACAATACCCATAAGGCCGAAAAATATAATTCGTTCATTTTCTCTTTCAAATGTAACTACCCTACAAATCCTCTTCCACAACAGAACAAAGGCAAGATAACTCGTAAATGAGACGGCTGTCGCCAAGATACAGTTAACAATCCGTCGCGTGGACGATGACGATTCTCCATTGAGGCTGTTTGGCCGTCGGCCAGACGACCCCGACCGACAGAGATCGAACCACCGCCCGCCGCCACCCACTCCGCGGATACCTCCGTCGCTTCGCCTCTTGACGAAGACGGAGGGATCGCATTCTAATGAGCGTCATTGCGTGGAGAAGGAAAGAAATGCGCAAAATTAGCGCACACGCTCCAAATGGGCTTTTTTCTTCCGAAATATGCAAATACGAGGGTGGTCTCAGAAGTACCCGGCCTGACCTAGAGATGGCGGCAGTTGTTTGAAAAATCACTGTATTAGAATGTACGCAATATATAAAAGCATGTGCTTCAAATTTGAAGACGCCACGCTGTTTAGTATTTGTTTGGCAGCCATTAATAGCGAACGTTTTCTGTGACTTTGTGAACATGGAGAAAATTGGTCATCGATGTGTGAAACAATACTTTTATTTGAAAGGCCTCAGCCAACAACGTCGGCAGCGAAACAAACCGACCGGGCGGAAAACCCTAGAAGACCTATTGTACTTCATACACCGGGAAAATTTAATTATTGATGATTTCTACAGATATGAACCATCATTGGCAGAAGGATTCATGCATCTATTTTGGTCGAAATACTCTGAAAGGAAGTGAATGAGCGGAGAATTATGAGAATACCCCGATTTTCAAATGTCGTTTGTTCCCGCCATTGTCACAAGTACTCAAAAAATCGAACTGGAGGGTAATTTCTGACGATGTTTCGTGCATATCATCGAAATGGATTTGAAATCGTCGTGACGGGTTTCCCAATCGGCCATTCAACCTTCTGGCATCTCGAAGTATTTACACCGTGGTTCGATTTGTCCTTGAGTGATCAAAGAACAAATATTTACGATTCGATCCGATTCGATAATATCACAGGTCCACCACACACATTGTGTTGCATATAAACATAATAATTACAAATTTCCACGTTTGTTCTTGTTTTTGTTTTACTCCCAGGACGACAAATTTCACCCATTCACGATTTTCATTTGCTTGGCCCAAAAATCCTGTTTGACCTCAATAATCCCAGATTGTAACCCTCAGATATAGCCGACGCGGAGGAAATATGTTTCCCGCGTCCAGTGCCCCCCCCCCCTCCAAATCTGCTGATGGGCCCGCCTATCCGCTATGCATTTCCTAATCCGCTGCCGAACGAGAGGGAGTCTCCCCTTATATCACAGAGACCCAAAGACGCCAGGGGGGAAGAAAGGAGGTGAGCAAGTAGGGCTAATGAGCGGCGATCGGAGCTCACTCGCTCGGCCCGAGAAGGCCTTCGCGTGGCGGTAAACACGCGTGCTCCGGGTAAACAAATGAGCTACTCTAGTGCGAAGACCAGGCTTGAAACCCGCACGTGTTAATCAAAGGGCATGGCAGAGTGGCATAGCCATGGCGATGAGCGGGAACTTTTTTTTGCTCTTCTCGTTTAAGGTGTGGAATGTAAGTCCTCTGGGATGCCCCGTTATCCTCAATCTGTCCTCGTTGACATGTGACGAAAATCGTTCAATACGAATAATGAAAGCCTGATAAAATATGCAAGGGAATCCGTCCATTAAGTCCTGTCATCTGCTCTCAATGATACACTATGGGGTTGTACGTTCTACATTAACGGCATACATTTCGAGAAGAAGCAGTGTAAAATTTGGTTTACGTCCCAACTAACTACATTAACATAAGACGCATTGGCACAGAACCACTTGCATTCAGTTTACCCTTGTCCGAATCGATGTCCTCTCAAAAATGTTTACAAAGGAAACACCGTTTCACACATTTTCAACATAATTGCTAAAGAGACATCATCCCGAAATATGCAAAAGATTTTATATGTGATTTAACCTTCGCTTTGTGAGTGATTCCCAGCCTACCTGCTCTAATATTTTGGATACGTTACTCACTTTATCATAACAACGTTTTACAAATTTAGCACCTCTACGCAGCATGCGATCCAATTCGGCAATAATCTCACTTTATGAGGATCCCATATACTAGCAGCATATTCTAAATGATGCTTAACTAGCGTAAGATAACATTTCTCTTTAACCTTTTCCATCGCATTTCCCCAACACTCTCCTAATTTTTTGTGAGCTTGTCCACATACTAATGATGATTCACCCAGGAGAGGCCGTGAGGTTAACGTCTAATCCTTGATCCAACGGTGAAATTGAGGCGTAAAATTCGCACGTTCAAACACCATCTTATCCGCAGAAAGACAAGTGAATCAACTCAGTTATAACTATTGCTCAAGAGTACTGTCCAACTGCTGATAAAAATTATTAGCACACAAGTGTCTGTATTTCGTTCCCAAAACCGTACACCACACCATGCTTTCAATAATTCACGAGAGTTGATACCACCAAATATTATAATTAGGTAATTTACCGGTTAAAGGTGAGCACCATCAATCCCAAAAAAATACCGATGTTTTCTTACCAGCAGGGTATTTTCTTAGGGTAGAACGCTGAGTTACAGAACGGATGGCTCGAGATCGATTCCGTGCACCCCAAGATCGATCGATTGATCTTCTGAGCACCACAAGCTGTTTGATTTCCCGGGTATCTACCTAGGAAGGTATTATTATATTACTATTTGTTTTGATCATTTATTTAGTAACCTGCGAGCCACCTATCGGGTGTGTGGCAGGGATATGCGGTACGGGGATAGTAAATGGCCTCACTTTAAAAACCAAACTACGCCTTGATTACTGTGGATTACAGGCATACAAGGACTTTTTGTAATTTCAAAATGTTTGAAAAACCAGTAAACGATTTTCTGATCCATCCTAGTTCGTTTAAAAAACTCTAAAGTGCATTATTTCATTTCTCTACAATTACCAAAACAGACGGTTTATTTTGTATGCGCCACTATGAGTGTAACTATGACAATAATTATTGTTACATTTTAGGAGCCTTTCCGCTCAGGCTTATGTTGAAATGCGAATGAACGATAGTAAAAAGTAATTTTCCTTAACCTCGCATTTCACCGATCTAACATTTGCAAGTTTCCTGTTCACCCATTCCCGTGCACAGAGCACCACTTCTGGCTTCTTCGGGACACTCTTCCGAGCCAGGAAATAAGCCCCGGCGGCGTCTCCTTTGATTGCTCAGGTCAGAATTTTGAGAAGCAGCCAGAGAGAGAACGAACGAAATCTAAATTGAAATCGTGAGCGGACTCCATTCCCTCGCAGTGTAACCTGGACACGACCCCAAAGAAAAAAAAATTTCCTCCGTCGCCTATTCGTCAAAATTAATGCTCTCTCTCCTTTCCGACGCCATCGTCTACGGAAATTGAATTTAAAAAATTCATAAACTTTAGTTCCTAGGGAGATAATTGTGGACTCATTGTTCCGACACACGCGCGAAAGAAAAATCCTTCCTCATTCTCCCACCACTGCCTCCTCCCTAGTATAATGGAAGCAAGAAGGGAGGGAGGGGTGGAGAGATGTCAGGTGGGAGAAGGATTACGACGTTTCCCAATCGCTCGTCAGCCCATTGCTCCTCCGCGCTAACGTGTCCGCTGTACGTTCCTAATCCAGGCCCTTTCCCCATCACACACAAAAACACCTCTCCACGCCCTCCCCTTCGCCGGTGCCATTCTGTTCCCACGGAATCGTCGTCACATAAGTAGGAGATTTGCGAAGGGGCCACCTCGAGAGGGCTAACATGCAGTGTGTCAATGCTGACATCGGAAGATATAGGTATACACCACGGCCGACCTGTCGGGCGTTGCCGAAAGACCAAGAGACGCATCACGGAAGCAAAGACCGCATGGATGTTGATAAATGTTCGTGATGATAACCCAGACAGCAAGTGATAGGTAGGTGCTGAAACCAGTCCTAAATTCTCCATCATCGACATCTACACATGCCACGGCTAGAGGGCAGGGCAAAGGGATCTACGGAAAGTAATACCGGAGATATGTTAGAACAAAAGTTCACCTCGGATTGTCCTATGATCGTGGAATGCTTGATCGAAAACCGAATCCTCGAACCAAACTCTCCCTCTTTTATCACATACGCGTGCCAAACTCCTCGATGTCACCGGTGAATTCGCACGATTTCTCTTATGATCATTAAATACGATCAATTTATTAAAAAAATTATTTACACTACCCCGTTTCATCGAAAAATTAAAGTGACTAGTCATTTTTACTGAGAAATGGATATATCCATTAAATAACGAAATCACTATTGAAGTTACAGTGAGTCACACGATTAGTCATTGGTTTCGGAAATAATCAAACGAATAAGTATCTCGACGGTGACGGATAGGAAGCAAATTGTGGATATGGGGAACACGCCATTTTTTTAGGCGAGTTAAAAAAAGAGAATAAATTCCTCAAACGCCTGCAGTAACGCCCTTCAAGTTACTTCCTCCTCGGATCCAAGGTGTGGCTTCATGACTCGAGAGAAGTGAGTCAAGCTGGATTCATTATTGCAAATTTACTTAACGGTACGGATTTCAGCAGCACAGTTCTTACTTTCTAGAACGACCGATGTCTTTTTCAGGAATCATCCACTTGTTGAAATACAGACAATTGGTTCGAGAAAGGTGGAAGATTTTTATTCCTCGCCAGATAAATCATAAGTTTCTAAGTGCCCAATAATTTACAGACGAAAAGCTACCACCTCCAATAATGGTTTAAATGGATAAGGGTAGAGCTTCGAATAGTAGTAGAACCTTGAAGAAAACCAATGACGTGTACAATTCCTGTATTTTATAAATACGGTGCAGTATCTTTCCCTATGTCATCTGCAGGACCCCATAAAGCTATGAATTCCATACAATAGTTCCAAATGGAAATCGGACGGCATTTTACATAGTCATTTCCAGAAATTTGAACACATGAACTTAGTGAAAACACCAGAAAGTTCTACTCGCACTATCCCGTCACAAAGAAAATAATCTAATTTGATATATATATATACACACTGAAATTCACACATGAGGGTAGGGGGGCCACTGCCTTTTCCTGTCTCTGCTATGGTTTTCCAGGAAGATCTCGTACCCGTAAATTCACACAGCTTGGGTGGAGCAGATGGAGCCCAGAGAGCAGAGGGTGCGGGAATCGAACCCGGGCCCTCCGATTAGTTGTCCAACACAGTACCCCTGGACTACCGCGACCCAGTATATGTACATGTATAATATACATATACACACACATATGTGTGCATACATATATATGCACACATATGTGTGTGCATATATATGTATGCACAGGTATATGCATGTGTGCGTATATGGTATATATTACATGAATATGGATTTATGTGTGTGTGTGTTTTTATGTATATATATGTATATATATATATGTATATATGTATGTGTGTGTGTATATGATACACATACACACACATAGATACACAACATATCATACTCTTCAACCGTATAAAACCGTAGGGTTAGAAGCCGAAAATTTATATCCGTTTCGTATTGTTTTTTCTGTTCCTCCACACGTATCCTGTCCTCAAGTTATCAGAAGTACCACCCAAGGGTCTGTTTTCATCAATTTTATAAAAAAGTATGCCTGTATTGTAATATACATGATACATGCATATATGCATACAAACACACCAGCATAAAAACACATGACTTTCAAATTACGCTACTGAAGTTATATACAATTCAATATTTGTTCTGGACTTGCACTCCAATTCCTGCTAAGGTTCAACATTGGTTAGCACGCTCAAGTCCGCAAATCATTTCCTAAGCGAGATTTTCGGCTCGCTGCGTATGACACAGATATTCTCTTGCATACATTTGTCTTCGCCGAGATTCCATCCGTCTCCTTTTTTGTGTCCCAAACCGCCCCACTGGCGCCAAATACCCTTGGCCGAGGGTCGGTGCTCCACTCATGATGATGTGAAACATAAACATAGTCATTTCGAAATAAATCTAAAACATTCAGTATAATATATATTCCGATGACTTCCACCTCTGGTAACGAGGTAATGCAGGTTGGTCGACACAATAAGGTGCCTACCAGACGAGAACCATTCGGTGTAAGGGCACGTATTTGCCCACAATTTAGGATACGCAGGAGCCCCAATTTCTCGAAAATTACAACCCCGTCGCTCGATGCGAATTTAATTTCCGACACTGCCCCACTTTCGAGACCGTCCCACTCAATTCCCCCCGAACCTACCTCTCCCGTCTCCTTCGCCCCTTCCTCCACATTATGGATTTCGTCATCATCAATTTGCGCTCTCAAATTTCGGTGATGAGAATTCAAAAAAAAAACCATGCCTTCGGCTCTGATACGTTAATTAAATGTATCAAAAAAATCAAAATAATAAAAGGGAAGGCCTGACTGGAACACATTCTGGAAAAAAGTTCTCCTTTATAATGCGGAAAATTTTTCCACAAAGTTCATAAGAATACAGTAACGTAATCTGTTTTTCCAATCGTGCAACGAAGATGATCAAGTTAAGATATCCCACTATGATGGAGCATATTTTTTTGTGTAATCACCCTTCACGTCATCGATGATTTTATATCTTTACTCTTGATAAAATAATTGATAGCAAATATCGCTAAGATCTATGGAATGAGTGAATGCAAAGGGTTGGGATCACCTGCGGTGTACCACAGCTCATTCCCATAGGGTCAGTTATTTTTGGGAAATTTACGTGGGGAAATCAAAGGTGGAACGGGAAAAGAAACCAAAACTCGGGCTCCTTTATAAACTCCGGTATTTAAAAATCGTCTTTGTGTCGCAAAGCACAGAGCTAACTTTAGTCTACATTCGACCACCGGGATAATATAATAAACATAGGTATCGTCACACATAGATTCAAGAACTTGTTCTTGCCTTCCCGTTAAGATACGAAATCATAACCAAAGCGATCTCAAGCGCCCGTATATATTAGCTTAAAGACTAAAACCTAATGACTGAGTGAAATATATGAAAATGCAAAGTATGTACATACATACAAGCCATATACATCATATAATACATTTACATAATATTGTATGATGTATATAGGAATGTTTGTGAGTCTATGCGCTCAAGTGTTTTTGTTTATGGTCAGCATATACTCAAATACATGTGTGAATAATATTGTGCACGTATCCCTAACGTCCCCCCCCTCAAGCCACGCACCCATGCGACGCCTTGCGGGGTATTGTGTGGATGTAGAATAGCTTTGAGCCCTACCCCCACCCACTAGAAAATTAAGCCAGTCTTATGGAGCGTCTTTAATCCCGTCATGTATATATTTTTTTCAGTTAATCCCTCGAAAAGAGAACGTACTCTTCATAGTTTGATTCTCATAATTTACATCACCTAATTCGAGCTCCACTAACCCGGTCAGACTTCATAAACCCACGTCCTGTCTGGAAACAAACAATGGCCTTGGCAAGAATGTTCCATTTCAACGTGCGGGAAATGTTACTACATTCAAACTAAATTTAGCAACATATTATTTCTATCGACACACGCACTATTTACTTCGGTTATATCCTTATCTTACTCGTGGACATCCGTCTGAGCCGATCGAGAGCATTAACAGCGACGATATTTACGATCTCGTTTGAGGATGCTTGAAGTACGTTTACCATCGAGTTACGAATAGAATGCATATTAAGACGTTTTGCACTGCGCCGCACGTGACTTCGGTAAAAAATAACACCCACTTCGGCTCCAAAAAAAAATACTTCACGCGTGTAAATGCGACGTGACACCACCAAGGGGGCGGGTACATGAACAGTGAATGGGGAATGATTACATGAATTGAACTCAAACCGCAATTACACGAAGAAGCATGCTCGCAGGTGAATCGGTAGATCCGTAGCCACGCACACCCATACTCACACGTGGACTTCGGCACGGCCGTGAGAACAAAAAACCGGACCGACGGAGAGGGAGAGAAAAAGAGAGAGGAGGCTGAGAGCGAGAACGGCTTAATTATGGAGAGATAGCGGGCGAGGGATTGGGAGAAACTGACCTTCCGGTGCCACCCGCGGGCGAACGGTGGGCCGGTGAGGCCGAATGTGGGGTGGACGACGAAGGAAAGGGAAAGGGGCCCACACACACAATATTAAGAGGGAACCACACCCAAACCCCCCCCCCACCCACCCGAAGAGTTAATTACCCACCATCACACAAAAAATCACGTTTTTCTGAGTAAGGAATTAACTATTTCAAAACTATATGCATAATGGATGAATTAAGTTTTCAGAAGTTCTTCCCAATGATGAAAGCATCAAAACTCGTCAGTTTCCAAACTAATTTCTTATGTAAACCGAGAATGGTTCCCCGACGCTCAGCGCCACTCGACGAAATATTTATGTTCAAAAACAGGGTCGTTCTGCATGAAACATCATCTCGAGAACTAAGGGTTCAGAGGTCAAACTCGAGCGATGATTCTCGCCTAAAATCTCGGCCCGGCTAAAAAGGTATTATCGGTATTAATTTAATCTCTATGGTAAAGCGTAAGGGGCAGAGGGGAAGGTAACGACGCCCATACTTTCGGAGTGAGAATTTTCTGCGACAGCAGAAATTTTTCAAGCTCTATTTTCGATTTAAGAATCCAAATTTTCCGGTCACTTTGTCCACACCGTGACCGTATTCGGCCAAGCTTCACGAATTTCGCATGTACCTACATTCGGTTTTCGAGCTAGATATTTGAAATTTGCTACGTAACTTGTGCGCAATTTCGACCACATCTGAACGATAAAATAGTAAAATGCGCTATTTTTTTGTTTTAATGAAATATTTTTTTGTCCGATTCGTCCAATTTTAGCCCCACAAGAAGAGTACTGAATCCAACGATGAATTTTATTATTTTACTTTCTTAAAATAATTATCTTGATGTGCTACGGTCATGAGACTAGAAAAAATGCCGTCAAAAGATAAAATATTCTCATTATGATCACATTCTTGCGCACCCCGATCGAATAATTGAATAAATCCTTTGCATACGAGGTTTAAAAAAATTTTATTCGGCTTTCTCATAAGCGTAACCAAGCCTACTGCTTCCCTTCGACTGTTTACTCCTGAAATAATTTCTGTTTACACAAAACACAGCAGTAAAGAATACCTTAATTATGTATCGGTTTCCAGTTTACTTCATCAAGTATATTTCTAGGGCATTTTCGATTAATATAAATATTTTTTAAACATTACACAGTTTTTACCTGGTATATTCCTTTCATTTTTCCATTCGTTTTCAAGAGGCTATACACTACCTCTCTATTCATTTTTTGCACATAAATGAAGCTAAACACTCAGCAAAGAAGCAGTAGAATACAGCAATAGAAGCGAAGACTCCGATGCAATATGCGAACAGAGATTAGATGCAGAACAGATATCCGTTAAATCGGCGTTAACGAAAGATTAAAGACATCACGCTTCCCAATGAATTGCAACACACCTAACACACCTGCCAGCAATCGGGCAATAATTCAGAACTTTAGATTGTCTTCAACCAACAGAGAAGTAGTCGACCCCAGCAACAGACTGTTGGAGAAGCTAGTGAAACACCGTCCGTTGGATGTGACGTTAAACTTTTGTGGACTCTTGGTGCCTATCGATAATAGTAGGCTAATGGCGACGCTGGATTTCTCTCCACCATACCTCCATTCCATGAACACTCTACTCCCACCAAATTACCCACCTATCCCTGCAAATGGTCTAAACTACCGGTCGACTCCTCCTAATAATAACAACAAAGCCACAAGAACGTCACTGTAAACTTTCCATAACGGTGATTGACCACGAAATGTGTTCAATATCTTAAGTCGATAAAGACAGACTATAACTCTGCATAGATACGTACGTCTACATAACGTACACTGCCGAGCAGTGTGAGTATAATAGACATTTTCTATGTGCGTAGTACATGGGAGATTCAGCTACTAAGATCACTTTCGTGGAAGATATCTGGCGATTGACGTGAATATGCAACGCCTAAACGAAAACCCTCGAGAGAAATCACCAAAAATAACAACAGCTGCGTTTCAAGCGGCACAACGCACTCGATGAGAATAACGGACATTGTGGACGGATGGGCGCATGAGTAAAGATCGAACTCCATAAAAAAAAACAGCACCGACAACTGCGGGAGAGAGAGAGATGACGTTAGGCGCACGTGCGGGAGGCAAAGGCCCTCCTCCCTCGCCGAATACCTTCCCTGGGAGGTCGGACGAGTTCAAAATTGAACGAACCACGACACATCCCGACAATTGACTCCGTTCAAGGGGCGTCCATGACCACGGTGATGTGAGCACAATAACAACTGTAATTTCTGAACCATCGGAAAGAAGCATTCCCCCGAAACTATGGGTACCTAGGCAAATGCATATCAGAATCACTATGGCAACGTTGCCTTTTTTATTCGGGCGGAATAGAAAAAAGGAGACGTCCTCAAGGGAGAAAAAACTTGAAAATCAATACGACGAGCATTATGCACACAATTTACTTTACGGTTCAGTTGAACTTAAAAAATGTAATGGACTATATAAAACACTTTTGTGAAAGTCTCACGGAGTTGAATAATGATGGCTATGCAGTTACAACTAGTGGACCAAGACAAAAACACAGAAACACACAAAAAAAGAAAAGAGACTCACTAGGTTTCGAATTTTCGGTGGACACCGACACCTTTCTCAAGGAACAGAAGGACAGAACTCCTGTTCTATCGTACACATATAATCTAAATAATAACGCTCCAAATTCATCATGCACTCTCATGTTTAGGCATTTGATTTTCAAGTGCTGTTTTCAGTATGTCAGTTAATTAAAATCTCCCTGCATTTAGCAAGCCGTGGTAGGTAAAACAGGGTTCTAAGAGAAAGTAAAGGTAACCTACGACAATATAAGGAAAAGTAATGAGGGTTCTTTTTTTAAATCTTTATGAAAAGAAAAAAAAACCACGCAAACAAAATTACCAAGGGAGACAGGCATAGAAGAAGAAAGAGATGAGATTATTTCCCGTCGCCATCAATGCCCGGAGCAAACGAATTGGATGGAAAAACACTGTGGAATTATTACCCTCGTCTTCATTACGGTTTAGAGAGCAGATTCATGCCGGTTGATACTTTAAATTTCATTGCAATTTAAGATATGGTTTTTTTAACATGGTTGCCACAGGTGTGGAAAATGTAATGTGCTCTCCACATCGAAATGTTTTGCGAGCGCAGTGGTACGAATCATGCTGTGGCAAAAAACGTCGCCAATCCAGATCAATTCGCTTCATGCTCTCCTCCCTCCACCATTTAGTCATCCACCTTACATTCAAGCTGACGGTTAATTCATGGGTGCTAACTTTGCCACATTCGAAGACCCACTGAGCGTGAATGAGCGGCGTGTTTAGTAGAGGGGAGATTACATGCACAATCGGCCGTCGTGTTCCCTTCAGGAACTAGTCGGGAGGAGGGGACGTCCGTGCCATCAAAGGCACATTCAGCATCATAGAGTCTCCACGCATTACGGACGCACCGTAAAGGGAAAGAGGAGCAGCAGCCAGTCAAGTCAGTCCCCCGGTTGATTCACCCCCCTCCTCTTTCCTCCCTCCCCAGGCAGTTTGGACGTCGCCAGGCAAAAGGCCTAATGAATGGGTCTGTGGGAGGGGGAAGGGGGAAGGGAGGGCAGTGGCACGAACAGACAGACAGACGGAGGATTGGAGGGGCTGTGCTCGAGCGCGTGATCATATCCACATTGAAAAAATATATCCCCTCCATCCGATTGCGAAAAAACCGTTACTAATAAACAAAAGGCGCGAGGCACTCTCCCCTCATACCTGCTTCGCAGGTCGACGACGAAACTGAACGCGAAAATGTCGGTGGGCGACGAAGGGTTGCCACTGAACGCGAATGATAATACTGACGTCGCACCGCGTAGGAAGGAAACGAAAGGGACCACGACAAAGGGCATGTGGTGCACAGTCGGGAAGTATAACACGTTTCTTTCAATTGCCGTAAGTTCGAACCACCCACGTGCGGAAGATGATTTTATAACATTTACTGCAACGCTCGCATACATGTATTTGAAACAATAAAATAAATCATTTCGATTCAATGAATCCTTAAAAAAGTGACGAAAGGCCTCAGGTATAATCAAACCAAAGTCTATGGAAATGAGGGAATAAGGAGGGCAGAAACGAAAGTTAGTAGCGGACGAATAGGAAAAGGAATTAGCAAATGTTCAAGGCATAAATTATCAACTTAATGAACGCATGAAATCACTTTACAGTTTCAACAAATGTTCCTCATGGGTTCCCACTTCACTAATCCAGTACAGATACTTGCTTTGACCAGGAATCATTCATTATTCAATCATTTACATTTGTTTCCATTGGAGGGAAAACGTAGACAATTCAAATGATCTACTTATATATACTTATATATCTACTCGTGTATACACGTATACACACACATACATAAACACACACTCTCGCATTTTCGTATCTAGTTATTTATGTACGTATTTTCTCATTTTGCGTAAATAAAGCAGTCCTTAAGAGTTAGAGTCGAAACCCGTCAGAGAACATGTGGGGTTTTAGGGGAAAGTAAGTAAAGCAGGGATTTAGTCGAAAAAAATTCACTCGTCTCCCCTTTTTTCACACTTATTTTTCTGGAGCGAAACTGCTTAGCAGCCATTGTTTGCCTTTTGAGTTCAAACGGCGTTTTTCCTGTCACGCCCAAACACATCAACACGACACTCGATTGCAGTGATTTTTCTGAACTGTTTCTATTATCAAATTTGCATAAATTCATCACGTGATCGAAATTTTCTTCAAAATTATTGGTTAATCGCAAAGAAAGAGGTTCGAGCATCGCAGTTTGGTGTTATCTTTCAGGGGTACTGATTCTTTGCACGAAACTAACCATTATAGAACGCTTTAATTGACTACGCTGTCCGTCGGATGGGATGTTAAACTGTGGACCCCAAGTCATCTATCGTTAAGAGCAGACTAATGCCAACACCGGGTTTATCTTCACCCTTCCTCCATTTTCTGAACATCCTAAACCATACCATATTACCCACCTATCCCCAAAGTCGCCAATGACCTTATCTGTCGGTCACTTCCCCAAAGAACTAACTACGTAACTTGCACGAAAACCTACATAACACAACATACGTATTAGTTAATGTGCATTCTGTTATTGTCTAGATATTTAGGTCGCGTATTTAATACCTCTTTCTCATTATATTTTTTACACACTAATTATATGCGAAAAAATATTGTGTATGCACCATCTCATGCGTCATGATGGCCTGCGATAGTGAATTGATATATCTCCGCCCACCAGTAAGTGGAGGCAAACTTTTCGTTCGTGTTTCCTAGTCCTCTCGACACCGATGCATCGCGTGCGGGTAACGAACTCAGCCGCGAGGCAGCAGAGGCACGGGGAGACGAACAGAGGGATGGGATGGATAGACAGGCATTCACACCTCTCGACCGTCACACGCACAATGGCGGAACGCGACTGCGACACAAAACGGTCCGAGAGCTCACTGCTCCCCTTTACACATTCGCCCGCACGCCCGCTCGGTGGGAAAACGTGTCAAATCACTCGCGAACACATAACACCACCGCCGGATTCTATTTATATCTTCTCCCGTCTATACCATCGGAATGATTTCCGAATTGAACCAGATGATACACATGGGGGTGTGAAAGTAAATTATTGCACAGCGAAATTGAACAAAAAACCCCCGAGGAAGAATCTAGTGCTCAAGTTAATAGTGATTATGTTGTCCTTCCACAATTTCACGTTGGAGTCGATCAACTTCAATAAATGTTCCGTTACCGCACGCAAAGCGAAACCGTCAATTGAACTTTAATATACATATTTATGCGTATGCTTAATATGTGTGTATGTATATACAAATATAGAAATATATTCACATGGAAATAGACATAAGGAAAAGGAATAGGAACGCATAAAAAGGACGAACACAGGAGAGGTGGGGAAGGCGGAATCGAGCAATATATGTACGAGTATGTATCTCGTATATGCCCGCGAACCTATCATTTCTGTCATGACAGAGAATAAATATTTTCCATAGATTTGTAAATAAAATGAATGTTCTCCTTTGAATAGTGTTCATTACTACACATTTTGACTCATGGAACAGAAAATGAGACATCACAAGCTACTTTCATTTCTCTATATTTTACCTAGATTGATGAAAATGACAGAAAGTGCCATTACGCGAATACTGCCTTGGGGTAACCTTTGTGTCAAACCCGTTCATCCATCAAGTTATCGTAAATTAAAAGCTCGGAAGTGACACTTATGTAATTTGTTTTCTGTAAATTCCATTTCGCTGCAACGTCTTTTCAGTGAGGCGATATTGAAATCGGCAAATTTCGCGTTGATTGGTGAGGGATAAACAAGCAATCAAGACCCAAAACCGGACACTCATACCACTAGAAATCAACGCAAAAGTCATACTACGATAAGGAAATATGTATGCAAACAGAAATGGAAACCCGTCTATCCGTTACGAAAGTCATCGATCAAGAAATAAGAAATACTTCTATAAAATGATCGATCATCAAATAATAATTTCCAATTTATTTTTATGGAAACTATACCAGTGTAATGATCGTAAAAAAATTACATATGGCAACGCTAACGGTTTCAAAAATCACTACCAACGTATAATGGCAAAGATGGCGTCAGGGAATACGGCATTTCGAAATTCACCTTGAATGGAATTGTTAAACATATTGAAGAAGAAAGAGTACTTGACGGTCAGGCTAATCAATGACCCCACAGGTAGTTCGGAATGTACGTATATTTTACGGAAGCAAACGAACGGCTCTCTCCCAGAATTATGGCAGGACAAACTGCATTTACGAAGAGCGTTCATTCAATTCCTATGCCTCCACTAGATTCCACACCCTTCCCTTGACTCTCCCCCGGCCGTCCCTTCTCCCCCATCCCTCACCCCGCCTAGGACAGCCGCAGCCCAGCGGCTATCTCGAGAAATGTCGATAAACATCTGGAAACGCAGGGCGGATCGGTCTCAGCTGGTCGGAATTAACGGGTCACCCCACGCATAGCACATGTGTCTCCCAAAGATGAACGTCCTACTGAAAATCATCGACATTCACATAGCGACACATCCGTATTTCACAATTCGATACATCACTTTACCATTCGATGCACGGTTAACGTATCGGATGCTGTGCCGACCTTTGTTTTACAAAACCCTCGACACGTGGTTCACTTTACCAGCCGTTATTTCCGACATTTTTGCAAATTTCAAATTATACTCTACACGCTCGGTTTCTTCTTCCTCTGTAAACATAACAAGCGGGAAACCTAATAGATAGCAAGCACACACATTATTATAGCGGGGTTAAACGTTCACGGAATGTCACAGAATTGCTACACATGGTGTAACTTGTAGCTAATTACTCTGTGATCCAGTACAATCTTAAGGAGTATTCACTTCATCACCAGCATTAAAACGGATTAAAAATACACAAGAGTCCCACCCACCATCTTCGTTTACGTGCCTAGATCCCTTACGATCAACGGTGCTGAATATATAGGATTAGGGACAATAATCGCTAATCAAACATACGTTCATTAACACATACGCATTGAAAGGTATTTACATACATTATTCGAAAAGTATTACATGCATGCATTCAATACGATATGTATTAAATTATTACCGAGTGGTAATAATTGATGGGATGGACTCGAATATGCATCGCCCAACTCTATGGCCCTCACTTATATAAAAGCACGGACTGAATTCAGACGCAATAACGGCATTCCTCGCACAATGCATTTAGGGTGGTTTTACGACATCATCACATGCCGAAACACGGCCCGCAAATACATGAATTTGGTGAGAAATAACCACGACTTTGGTTATTTAGTCGCTACTCCACTTATAACCACTAGCAGATTCCAAATTTTCAATTATCAAGGACTTGAACAATTGAGTGGTAGCTATGAAACACGGGTCCCAGGTGTTTGTGCCTCAGTTCACCACGAATATATTCGGCAGGCTGCGCCTGAAACAACTGGTCTCATTAAATTCACGGACTGGCTCCGAGTCCTTCCAAGGCGCAGTCTTATTGAGGGGGAGAGATCTCTCCCCCTCGCCGGTGAGCCCGATTCTGAAGGACCGCCGACGGCTGCGTAAGAAGGACCAGGTGTGCGGGCGCGCTCGGCAACGTTGCAATGGGACTCCCTACTCTAATATGCTTAACCACACTGATCGACAAGAAAAACTTAAGAGCAAACACGCAAATACACGCTCCGACGAATGATGTGGTGTATACCCTCTACCTAACACACACAATAAAGGTAACGTTCAACGACGCACCCCCTCCTGCGCACTGGTCGACCTTCGAGATCCAACTGACATCAATGCACTCACATGCAAAATTAACGCACATTTTCGCGTGCGATAATTTTAAGGCGGACATTCAAAGCGTCGACTTAAGCACAGGATCGTATCGGATGGATCATTCAGGAACATTTCGAAGAGAAAGCAGAACAAACCTGGAGTTGGATTAAATACACCGTTCGCCAAATGTGGACAGTAGAACCAAACGCACTCGCTCTTATTCACAAGTTGCACATTCACACGATACACAAAAAAGTCAGATTTTTTCAATATGTCCCTAACATTCGCATTGAGTTATCTTGCTTCCTTGATTTCAATCGCACATGTCGAAACAGTGACTGATCAACGAGACACATACTTCTCTTAATGAAGGTGTAATAGTAAATAGCTCATCGACTTTATCGAAGAGTGCGTGAGGTTTTCAGAGGGGGTGAGAAAGCAAAAACTAAGCAGGTGATAAGGGAAAACAAAATTTCGTCTACCTTGATTTTTCTCGTTTAAACGCAGTGATAGCCATCTAAAAACGAGTCCTAGGGTTACTTGCGCATCGTGAGTGGAGGGAAGCCTAAATACAGGATCGTGATGATGAAAAATCACACTTTATTCCTAAAACACTAAGGAAAACTTTGAAATCGAAAAATATTCACTCAAAGAATCGGTTTCATTGTTCATGAATAAGAACGGTTAAATTTGAAAAATACGATTTTATGCTCACACATGACGGGGTTATTCACCGCTAACATTTCAATGAATGAATCTGCTTTCAAAGTGAATAATTAAAATGAACATTTTCATTTATTTATTTACCTAGGAAGATGGTTCCCTGCAAGCCACCGCTATGGTGTGTGACAGGGGGTGCTGACACACCAGGCATTCGACATCAATTATTTCGATTTCCTTAATTTTTATTAACTAAATGTATGTGTATTTTCCATACATATGTAAAATATATATATATGCATACAAGTATACATAGGACTAATTAAGAAAGACGTAAAACAGAAAAGGTATCAGGGATTGAGGGAACTGACATAAAATAGAGGCGAATGGAGGGCTGCAATAAACCAATCCTAGGTTTGAAATACTGATGATGATATGCATATATAAATAATATAAAATTCAAATAAAGTAGGTAATTAAAACTAAAGGAAAATGCACTACGATAATTAATTGGGATATACTTCTCAACGCATATGAGAGGAGCTATTAGCAACTAAAAAAAGGACAATAATCAAGACTATATGAGGTAAAGATATGCATCTAAATATTGGAATCGTATGGAAACAGATCTGAAAGGTTCGAGGATACACCCGGGGGCCTGGAGATATTAAATAATAAGATGGAGCAAACGGCGAGTTCCCGGGCATCACGGGTGAGTTGGCAACCCCTACTCAGACTCAAAGTCACTTTCGCGGAATTCCACGCCCACCGACCGAGTGCAGGTTACCTAACGAAAGCGAGCCGCAGCCCGGAGACGCCGGGGTGGCGTAATAATAAAAGTGGTTCAGCGGCAGTGCAACAATGAGAGAAAAACGAGGACCGCGTGCGGATGGAGAGAGAGAGATAGGAGTGAAAGTTGGTAGTTGCTCCGGGCCACACGGAGGCGTCTCTCTCTCTCTCTCTATGGGACACAGCAGAAGGGAGAGAGGCGAGCCACGCGCCACATAGCCGTGGACCGAAGACGAGGTCGAGCGAGCGGGATAGGCCAAGCGAGGCAGGCAGCAGCTGATCGGTAGGAGATGCATAATGGCCTTGGGATGGACCGCCGCCCACTCCCCCTATAAAAAGCTTCTCTCACTCTCCCCTCAATCCCTCACGTCCGCGCCGCCGCCTTATCTCGAACCCTCAGCAGGAGGGGAGAACGGTGTGGACTCACGAGGGGGAGGACAGACTTCGGCTGAACCATTCTTCCTCCGCCGTCGTTTTTGGGAAGGGTTGGTTGGGGTATGCCCCAGTGGAACATTCTAGGGCTCAAGGGGTGCGACTGTATGAAAAAACAACCTCCTCCTCTTCTCTTCCATCCCACCCACTCCCTCCACATCGTTCGCCATTCATATTCGAGAGGCAACCACAGCCTTCAAGCACGAAAAAAGGGCGACCAACTAACCAGTGCTGGGCACGTGGTTGAGGAAAAGATCTTTCATATTTACTCCGTTCTTTACTCCCCCACGAATAATCTCACGAGAACACCACCTTCCTTTGCCACATGACAAATAGTGGCCGATGAAGTGGAGCTCGCTGGCCTAACGAACAGGTTTTGGCGTAGAAAAAATGAATAAATACCTTAGGTTGCTTCACGCACGAGAACTATTTTTTGCCTCGACTACCAATTTTGCTGTCGCCACCATCGTCAGCACACGAATTTCGGTACGCCGGCATAGGACACAACACCGGTTTTCCAATAAGTTTTTCTATACCTCTGTACCTTTTTTACACCGTCCTTCGTCAACGTTAAACACCTTTGTCTTTCCTGCATCCGATCTTCACGTGAGTGTCCCGAATCGGTGTTTTTCGTCCGCCACCAGAGCTGAAAAGACGACTTCTAATATTTGCTCATTTTTTTTATAAATGATCCAGCTAACAATTATAAGGCAAAGGCGGATTTGAAATCATTGTTTTAGATTTTTCTAGGGATAAGCTATGCATTCCAGCAATCTACAATTTCATTTTCACTACATGTGTTATTCTTTCGTATTTTGGTGATTGGTAATATAAAATGAATAAATGCAAGAGGACAGGCTTTCATGAGACGAAGATGAAACCTAGGAGTACCTTAGGAGGCTTCCCAGACCATTCTGAGTCAGGGGATTTGCTTCGTTGGGCCGTGGACATGCTTTCAGGGGTTCATGTACGTAACAGAACGTTCGAGATCCAACTATCTTCCCCCTCCCACCTCAGCTCACTGCTCTCCCCTCTTTCCGCTGGGAGACAGGCGCAGCTGATCGCAAAGGGTTCATGATGAAGGTGTCCCCACCGACCAATCCCATACGTGCATCCCCGGACACCGTTGCCTAGGAGTTTAGTCGAATTGTCCGCATATCTAAACATTTGTAATTGATCATTCCTCATAACACTCCCCTATCTTTACCTTACTCGCATGATAAACAGGCAAATGAACCTTCCTTGTCCACAAAGGTAAGAAAACTTGGGTCTCAAATACACCCTAATCAATCGATTTTTCTCCCAACGAACCTCAATACTTTCCAACGCTGCCATTTCGGGAAGTGAGGATAAGTGAACTCAAAGATTCTTCAAGTTTGCACGAGAAGGCATTTGCGTTAAATATGGCATATCCCTTTCTCGAGAGGGCACTATTGTTCAAGGCTAATGGATCGATAAATTACGTATATCAAAATGCGAAATTTCCGTAGAGAAGTTCCCAAAATCTACGAAGCCCACGCAGAAATTAAAATGTTGACGAAGATACAGGGTGGAGAATGAAATTCAATAAGGGTGACGACGAAAAGCTCGAATTAATCACCTCAAGTGAACGGTCATTTGCTGGGAAAATAAAGAGGGGTAGGCTTATCAATACTCTGGGGTTCTTCAATTCAAATTAGAATGACCTCCATGCCGCAGACTCCACGCCAGACCGCCGAACTCTCCACCCCCCTTTCAAATTACGCATTATATACATGACCATCCCCGCCCATCTTTCCTTTTGAGCATTCAAGGTTTTCCACAGGTCGGCTGGGAGATCGGGGTTGGTGAATTCAAGATCCATAATACCGGTCACATTTAAGTTACTTTTTTTCCACTAACATCACTTTCAGCACTTAAACTGCCGGTTTTGTATCAATGGACCGATGCCTGGACTCGAGTGAGACTAAACACTATAAACTCATTAAAAATTAGTTTTTTAAATTCATTCGTTTACAACCACCGCTTAAGTCGTTTTCACAAGAAGCATCGCCATCGTTTATTTTCAAAATTTCCGCGACTGAACACGACCACTTCTTCACATGTGTTTGAAAGATACCTGGACAATAAAACGAGCGCATAGAAATAAAACCTTGAAGCGCAAATGAAACAGGTGCGAGGAAAATGAAACAGTCCGTCGTCAGAGAGCAGTCTTCGTGCAACTCGAACCTCGTTCTAAACACGCGGGAGAGAGTGACGAAGAAGAAGAGGGGGAGCCCACGCACGAGGCCGGAGGAAGAAGAACATGGCGTCCTGCGCACCGCACGGAGGATAGGAAGACCGCAAAATAAAGCATCACGAATCACGCACGCACACAGTCGGGCGGAGGGTTTAAGGGGGAAGAGGAAGATAAGGGGGAATAGGGGCAGGGAGGGAGAGGGAAAAGGAAAGATGTTGACCCTGAGAGGTCGACTAGGAGTGAGATAGAGAGGAGACCATGTAGACACGGGCAAATGACGAACCAGAAGGCAAGGGCTGTCTACTCACCTTTTCTTACTTTCCCGGCATATCTCCTGCAAAAGGGTGGTGCTTGTTTTGTCGGGCGCACTTTCGATTTCCCTCCACTCCTCTCGAACGCGGGAAAGTCAGTTAGATGGACTAGATGGTTCCAGAATTCTCCAAAAATCCTTCCCCTCTCCTCTCGAGAATGAGCCTTTCCTCCCTGGGTGTGGTACCTGTCCAAGGGGTCAACACATACGAAGATTATGAAGTAGAAGTGCGTCCGTCTTGACCTCTGCTCGCTAATCTCAGGAGTGAACTTGGATGTCGATTCCGGCAGGCGGACAGATGGCGGTGTAGATTGTCTAAACCGCCTGCTTCAAGCAACACACTTCTGTCGGACAAGGGGGGGTTCAGAAGTAGAGAAGGTGGTATGCGTGCAGGGGCTGGTGGTGTTCTGTGATGGACTGGGGTCGTAGCTTGACGCTTACTTATTGGGGTGACAGCTGTGGGAGGAGATTCAGCCGATGGCAACGGTGATCCGACGAGCGAGTGATAACGAAGATCATTTTGGGAGGGAAAACTTCAACGGTCTTCAGACTCGATGTAACTGATTAACAAACAAAGAGGGTTGAAACCTTTACGACAACTCGGAGAAAAGAATAATAACACAAAATATCACACGTCGTGGATTGTAAATTGAATAAAATCCCAAGCAGATTCTTGGGGAGGAAAAAGAACTAACTGACACTTTTTTCCCGCCGAAAATATCAAGATTCTTTTCTCATCGATATCCTGGCGTAGGCACGGGAGTTGCTGCGTTTTTTCCTCTGTTGTAACCTGAACTACATTTCCCTAGGCAAAAACAGTCCGCGTTGGTGTTGGCCGGTTGGTGAGACGAGTGGTATATGTATATGACTTCAGGTGCACCCTCAAAATTGAGACGGGAGAGCTTTATTCCAGGGGCCGATCCCTTCGCGTCTTGGACGAAGAGAATTGGATCGTCGAAGCGAGCTGAACTGGCGGAAGAAAACAAAAGAGCACTCGCGAGGACACTCTCTTAAGTTCTTCTTCTCCCTCGCAGTGACGACGGGTCAGTCCTTTCCCCCCAAGACGGAGCCCAGCCGCGAGCACGACTACTCGCTAAGGAACTCTGGAAGATCTCCTAAACAATTGGCGAAGAAAGGATTGCGCAGAGTGGGATGTAACGTCCAGATCGTTACGGCGCGGCGGCTCTCGAGACCGGAGCCCTCTCCTGTGTATTCTGCGGCTGGGACCGAATCGGGTCGGACGCTCCGTCTACTCTCCTCGCTCTCCGAACGTCGGGCGCTTAGTGAAGCGGTGGGACTGCGATGCTCCCCGCCCCGACCTCCCCGTGCGACCAGGCCTGGCGCCCTCCCCTCCGCCCCCTACCAATCCTCACCCCACCGCCTTTCTCCATCTCCGCACCTACCCCATCCACCCTCCGCCCTGTGTCTCTCTCCCTCCCCCCCTTTCCATCGCTCCCCCTTCTCGTCCCTCCCGCTACGCCACTGCCCCCCTCTCTTCTTCGTATCCCCTCCCCGCCTTTCGTTCCGTATCGACCAACTCGAAGCGCGCGGGTTTGCCTGACTTCCTCCCCCATTTTTATCTCCCTCTCCTCCTCTCTCCATCCTTTCTCCCTTTCTGCCCTCACTTCTGTCCCCCCCTGTCGCCCCTCCGTCACACGGATGGGGTTAGGTAGAAGGAGAGGAAGGCCTCGGTGAGATGGGAGCGTCAGCGTATGCAGTGTGCGAAGAGCACGTACGCGTGGTGGCACTGCGCACCCGTGCAGCCAAGGGCTCCGGGGCGGAATCAGCGCTGGCTGCTATCGAACATGTAATGAACGAGTTGGAGACGGCAACGCTCGGGGATTCTGGTGCCAGTTACCATGCATAAACCCTCCCTTTCATCACGAAGGAGAAAACATTTTGTCAATGGAAGCATTAATACTTAGGCAAGAATTATATTCTTTTAAACAAATATTTAGAGCGTATCGCCTCGTTCTCCAATTTGACTCGTTACGTTTTCATCCACATCCACGTTCCGACCACAACACATCCTTTTCGTGGGAAATGAAAGGTGCGAGATCTAAATATTTTTTTATTTTCGTTTGCTTTTACCTGTACCCTGCAAATCATCGCCAGGGTGTGTGGCAGGGGGTGAATGCATACCAGAATAATTTTACCCGAACATGGCCCTACCGCTGTCGATCCATGTTATTATGATCCCCTATCGTTCGTAGAATAAATGATATTTTAAATCTATCTGTTCTACACTTAATCTCACTTTTATTGACTTTATCTCTCCTAACTTAGTACAATGGGGATAATAATACATTTTCTACATCACTACTAAAGAGACCTCCTTTCAATTTATGCAAGAGCTTCAATATTTAATTTAACCTTCGCTTCGTGAGTGATTCCCAGCCTAGCTGCTCTAATATTTTGGATACGCTATTAAGTTTATCATAACAACGTTTTAAAAATCTAGCTCCTCTACGCTGAACGCGATCCAATTCGGCAATTAACCCGACTTCTTGAGGATCCCATACACCTGAGGATTATTCTAAATGAGACCTAACCAGCAACATGTAACATTTCTCTTTGACGTTTTCATAACATTTACCAAGTATTCCTTTGATAAATCCTAATTTTTTATTAGCTTGTACGCATATTCCCCGCTTGTGTTTCACCCAGGAGAGATCGTGAGTAAGGGTAACGCCTAGGTGTTTAATTGAGTCTACACTTTCCATTTGGGTGTTCCCAATGCATTAGGCGTTCGGGTGGGAATTACTCTTTTTCCAAAAATTAATTATATTTTTTCTCATAAAATTTACATAATACCCAGGAAGCCACCAAGTGTGGCAGGAGGTGTGCATCGGCACCAAGCATGCACAGCACACGAAGAGCTGCATTAACGTACAATAAAAGAAAGACGTCGGAACAAAATACCTCTTGTTTTATTATGAAATAAAAATTTCGTGCGTCAAATTGTTGAAGAAAGACCATCACCATTACTATTGATATTATGCAAACAAAGAAAAAAATTTGCTCTCTTTAAAAAATGGTTCTCATGTATTAAGTAGCATATTAAAGCCAATATGAGATGAAAAGACAAATCAAGACATGTTTCTGTTCGAAGAAAGACCCGAGAAAAAGAGAACTACTTGGGGAATACTAATATGACGAGGAAAATGGATTGGCTTGTGGAATGGTTGAGAAGAGAATGATTACTGAAGATGGCGACTGAAGAAATGATAAATAGGAAGAGAACGAGAAGGTAGAGGAGGAACCAGAGTTGATGGACGTAATCACATTTGGAGGAAGGAACCACACAACCAAGGTACGGACGGGCACAGAATCGGGAAGATTGTTAGAGAGCCATTTGATGACCTGATCAAAGGCACAACCGCCATTCATTCATTCTCTGAAACATGGACGGTGATCAAATTAAGGGAAGAGAGCTTCCGAGTTACGGTGGGTGCTAGTAGAAAATACAGGTATCATAGACCGGAAAAATTATCCGTGTGAAGGAAGCTGGGAAATAAGTTGTTACTCGGGAGGAAGCAAAGAATGGATGAATGTAAGTTATTCGGCATGCTTTGCGTACGGCATATTGATAACATTTATAACAGAAGGATCTGGAAAGAATGGGTGTGTATCTTGTGGATCAATGGCGATGACAACTGCGTAGCTCCAGCATCAACCCTCTCCTCTGAGACAGCATTTGTCTACGATCAATAACACCTTTGAATTGGCCGTCCTCTCCGAAAATCGTGGCGTGCACAACTTACAAATAGAAAGATGAATAACCGGTTGATTTAAACCTAGTGTAGGGAGTGTAACCATCATATACGAAAGGGGAATGTAAGAAGGAAGAGGATCTTGCGAGGCGTATGAGTAAGGTGGTGATCGGCGACGGAGTGAGTGGGAAGACAAGAGTGGAGGACACATTTGTGCGTTTTTTAGAGTTTAGTATGAAAAAACCCAAGGTGGGAAAAAAGGATATTAGCTGAATAGAGGGAATGGCGAAGCTTTTACAGTACGAGTGATAGCAATGCCGAAGTAAAACGATGGATCGCAGTATGTCATGCAATCGAAAACAAGATAGGAAAGAAAAAAGCTGTGTGTTCGCCAACATGAAGACCGGCCGAAAATATTAATTAAAGGGGGCACCAATAAAAGAGAAACCCCACGTGTCATCATAACTCTATTCTATATTATGATGGATCTTCTGACAGTTTTTCTAAACGGAGATTTTTCGAAAGTAAAATTCGTAAAATAAAAATTATTCAGTGAAAACGTTCGTAATTTTCCTCTGCCGCCATTGCTTCCATAATTCTATGCCATAAAAGTTCACGACTTCCCGTCTTTCTTAATAAAAAATTCTTTGGTTATTTCCCCTGAGAGCCTTCCACAAAGGTGGTTTCCTCGTGATTTTTTATGTCACAAAGTATTTTACATTCAATAACGTATTGGGATACAGTCAAAATAGGATGAATTTATAGGAAAACTAAAAACTCAGATGAAAATATTTGGGTGATAGTTATTTCGACTGCCTATTTAAATTACTGAAATATTTACAACATTTTCAGATTCCATTACGGCCTAGCGTCATGTGCCATCATGGCATTACGACTACACTCGGACTGATCCAAAACTGAAACCTGAAAAATTAGTCATCTGAGACCATCCGTAAAGAATTGATTTTAGAGAGGTATGATTTTTTCATGAAGATTCGTAAATTCACGGTGTTAACGGATACGCACATCACTGAGCAAGAATGTTGGGCGCTTATTGTATTTATCTTCGAGTCATAAGCAGGAAGACAATTATGATTCTGTTGAAAGGACGTGGATTTTCAACAAGTGTAATTTATAAAGGTGTAGGTATTTAAAATTAATAACTTGCTTAGTGCGGTGTGATAAATATCTACGTGACTATGGTACATTAAACATATCATATTATAAAACATGGCAGCATAGAATAAATGTTTGTGAAGACTTTGGCGTAATGGTGTAGGATAATATGTCTCTATTCAGTATTTTATACGAATAAAGACATAAAAACATAAAAGTTCCAATCTGCGTCTAAAGGTGATGCGTTTTGATAATCATGTAACTTGGATTACATCGCGAATAGGAATATATTCATTAATATAGAGTCCATTATTAATAACACAGCCAAAAGAGAGATAAATATAAATGACTAAAACAACATAAAACACTTCACCACATGCTTCATGCACCGTAATTGGTCTTATTTACAATTATAGTTGAAAATGATTTCATAAGAATTTCTAAAGCTAACGTATTTACTGATTCTTTTCATCGAGGAGAGCATCATCCCGATTTTTGATAGTATTGGAGGACTATATGTTTTAGGACAGGATATTTGACCAATTTCCAATAGCCAACTTGATTTTATCGATTATTACCAATAATCGATAATCGCGTGACCAAATGGAGTACTGTAATAGGTTAGCTTTTCAGAATTTATTTGTTTTAAGGCGCATGCGCACTGGAATCAATTGACGTTGGAAATACGCATTGGAGACATATGAGTACCGAAAATGACATATCGGCATGTTTTCTCGGTTATAATCTATTCCTGCGCCTCCCTGCGCCATCTTCATTCGCTCCTAGACTCACAGAGATGACGTATTTTAGGAACGCTATATCGTAAGCAGCAACAGTGATAATAGAAAATTCAGAAAGAATTTATCAGGAACGCTATTTACTGCTACTGCTTTCGTGCTTAGGAATCAGTATTTCGTCAGAGACAGTATTTCGGATCATTTCTTTTACTAGTTCGCGTTAGTTAATTTAATGAAACATGGCTAATTCAAGAAAAAAAGATAAGGAAATAGTCTACGCGCATCCACAAATTGGAAAGATCAGCCTCACTTCAGTTGTGAAACCTCTATAACTGATGAACGAAAAAACTTCCTAGAATCATAGGTGTGCGAAAATTTCGTCAGTTCATAGTGATTCCAACAAAATTATATTGAATGACATGATCTGTGTTCGCGGGACTTGGACTGTCGGGGAGAACCTCAAAAACTCCAACCAATCCAAGAGGTTAAATAAAATACAATCAGTCGTTATCTACTTTTGCCATGAATATGAATGTTCTATATGCAGCACACGGCGTAACTTGATCTACCTTATGATGTGGAATGTATGCATTCTCTCAAAATATTGTTAAATAAATTTCAAGAGTATCCATAGGATTATCTTAAACGTCCTAAATTATCATGTATTGCTTGACTCATTCATTCTCATTTTCCTTTTCTTTTTTCAGGCTATGTTACTCCAAAAAGATTATTCGTGTCCTTCCATCTTTTGTTATAAATTTTTTTGAGCAAATTTGCAGATACTTTTACACTTTTGATCATATACCATTATAGTGGTTTATCTGATCTTTTAACTTACTCTGTTCGTCAATTAGTTAGGATTTATGAGACGCAAAATGTCTTCTGAGCCAATGAGAGGCAGCCCATACGAGAGACGAAGTAAGGAAAACTTTAGTCCATTAGATAGGATCATCAGTATCTAGCCAATGTCCTAGTTGGTGAGTTAACATTAAGAAGTGCGTTTCCGGTGAGTTGATATTTTGAGGTTAAGAATAGTCTGATTCAATTAATTGCAACAACCAAGAATGAAGAGATTAGGAAAGTTCCCGTACAAAGAGTGGTTTTTGCATCCGGCCTACACCCTTCCTCCGACCAACACCCTCTTACCGCCCAGTTATTTTCCTCATCCAGTTTTCTCTTACGATTTTCCTTATCCGGCCTTCCTGATGTTCTTCGTGGAAGTAGGAATATTAAATCGTAAGGTGTGTCATTTAGTTCCATCTTCCGAAGAGTAAATTTTAAACAGGAAGAGTGAATGATGGAAATTTTTGTACGATTTTTGACGGGTACATACTTATTACTTACCAAGCATTCGAGCAGCCCATGAAATTCAGAACATTTTCGGCACAGGATTCGGAGGGCTGTGAGAGGGATGTCTAATCGTTGAAATTCAGTCATCTGCTCCTGATCATTTGGAAATTTTTGAATGGATGGATTTGAAGAAGTAAATGATTTAATTAATTTTTAGGCCGCGTTTGTCTTTTATTCTAAACAAAGACAATTGAAGGTTTAGGGAACATGGCTTATTTAATTATTTTTAATTATATTAATGATAGAAATTAATTTAATATTTTAATGTACCTTTTTGATTAGGTAAGATTTCGATGATCGTTGGTTTTAGACGGAATATTAACGGGTGCTCCAAGGTGAAGACGTTGGTGTCATTTTAGATTCATTTTTCGGCAATTTTTCGACAGCAGAATCAGAACATCAAGCGATTGGATCCAAATCTGGATGAATTTTCGGTAAGATTCCCGGTATACTTATACTCGTATACTTATACTATACTCGTATAATTAAAAATTAATAAATGGACACGATTAACAGTATCTACATTTGTTGAACTTCCGCCAAAAAATAAGGTGACCCTTTCTGTGGTTCATCTGAAAAACGAGGATGAGTTTTGCTTCATTTACGATATTTTGAACAAAAAGGCTGCACTTCACTCAGAAAAAAGATTCAAACTACAACCTACAGGAATTTGTTTGAGGATACAAGTGGGGGGTGTGTGGATTAGCCAGTAAAGTATTTAAATTTAAGAAATCGAATGAAATATTCATAAATATTTTCATGTTAGATGAAAATTCAAATGTTTCCTCTCAAGGTCCTCGATCAAGAAGACTTTTACAACCATCGTAAACTCCCGTAGTTGAGAGGGGTGAAAAAGTTCACCATTGTAAGGTGAAATTTTTTTCTCGGTTATTGCACTCAAAGATAACAGAACATTTCTCACATGTTTATTATTGCTTGCGTTGTATTCGTATTCCCAACTTCCAAAAAGAGGAAATTTTAACAATATACATGCGTGTTAGATTCCTGTTTATCCGGGGAAATAATGGTCAGTTCCGCTCTAGTGAGCAGCCTCGTGCAAAATGTGGAGAATGAAACGAAATATAGTATGTTTAAATCGTCGATTTAGAAGAGCGCGTCCCCAAATTTGTGCTCAACCGTACTAAAATCCTCTGGTGACGACGTCGAAAAACAGCATCGAGTGAGCGCTGTGCGAATATCGTAAATGGAAATCGTTACGTTATTGAGGCAGTGAGAAAAAACTGGGACAGTTCAAAGGGGTTCTGAGAAAAAGGAACAGTATTTATGTTCCCTTGGGGACAATACGTCGACTTTAACTTCAAGTTTGACAGTTTGTGCCAATTATCTCAGGTTTATTAATGAGTGGCGTTCCAGGTAGCTTGGTGAAAGCTGAAGAAATGTATCGTTATGAAGCCCGAAGTTGTAGTGTGAGAGAGAGATTGGCGAATCGACTATCTAAGTTGGATGGACAAATGGGGGATACGCTATCGCGGAAAATGCCCATTTCAAAGAAAAGGCATTATTAAATCCTCACTCTGGCCTCGTATTGGGAACCGGTAGGACAGAGGATAAAACATATTTTGCTACCGTTAGTGGGATCGGTTATTCCTCCGGAGATAGAAATTGACGCATCTTGTCGTAAGCAGAAAACAAAGATGCCCTAGTGACGCATGAAAAAAACTTCTCCTACCTGATAACCCAATTGTTGGTTATTGATATTGAGGAAACCTGAAACGTTTGGAAAATGCGGAAAAGTTGTTACACGAACTAGGAGAAGAAATTCTAAAGGAGTACTTGGTCTCTGCAAAAACTTCCCAAGGAAGATGGAAAGGGAGAGACAGTGGAGGAGCTGGGAAAAGAAATGTGAACGGAGTCAATCTCACCAAAATATTCCCGTGGTAGATCGAAAGAGAGAAATAAGGAAAGAACCACTCTCAGAAAGAGCATTAAGGCAGGAGTGACAGATATACCTTAAACCCCTCGTTTCTGATTGATTTTCATTACGACCCCCAAAATTCTGCAAGTTTTTCCACTATCAATAGGCTATGTGAGGCGGTAGGAATAAAGGAAATTAGGGGCAGGTACATTAATGGTTGGAATATCAGGATTCACACACTTCGCAAAAACCAATTTGGAATAGATTTCACAGGACATCTAATGACATATCTTTTATCGACGAGAGACATTATTGCGATTTTAATAGATTTAAAATACCACAATGAAGGATATCAGTTTTTGCTCACGGTAATAGATGTTTTTTTCAAAATACGCTTGCAAAATTCCTCTAGTGAATAAGACGTCAGGGAATGTCATAGGCACTCGCAGTATTCTGATGATAAAACCTGTGAACGTGGATAGTGAAAACAGAATTGAATATGTATTTGTAAATCGTAAATTTACAGATTCCTCAAGAATATTCGACTTCACACCACTAATAATCCGGACGTCACAGTCGGGGTGGTGTAACGGTTTGACAGGAATTTGAAAGGAAGAATGTACAAATATTCCACCAAGAAAAACACTTTCAATTATATGGATGAAAAACTTTTGAGTACAGGGACAGAGGTACACTCGACCATTGGATTACGTCCTTCGTAGGTGGGTATATCCAATGCTTTCTCAGTCATCAAGTATCCTAACCTCAGAAGAAGTTTAAGGTGATATATTTAGACAACAAAAACGTTTGTAATAACATGGATCAGTTGACTTTTTAATAAGGGTTATAGTCCAAATCATCCATCGGAGGTTTTTAATGTGAAAACTATTGTCAAAAGTAACTCGATTTTCACATAAGATTAGAGCAGTTGAAAATTGAATCCATTTAAGTATCTTTTTGCGGAGAGAAACTGTCCAGCTGTCGAGTGTCGCAGAATACGGGATTTGAAAGAAAACGGATGCTTGGACAGGTAAAGATGCTGAATAACTTGCTCGTATATGGGAAGGGTATGGGAGCAATTTCTACACAAGGGTGTCAGCCTCCGCCTTGAGAAGACTGAAAGGAGACGATCAATTTCACGTTACCAATCTGTGTTATTCCAGGGAGACTGAGACGCTACGGAGCTAATTCGCATCAAACACTCGGATGTTGTCGAAAAAAATACCACATCGAATGCCCCATTTTTCACTTGATTATCGATCATTGGTAATAGTCGATAAAAACAAAATGGTGAAAGGGAAATGATCCATAAACTTTTCCAAAACACACATACATCTACTATTTTTGAACCTCGATTGAACTGCACAATTCTTATTTAGAATCTTATTCCAGCATTAATGTAATTTGAAGAATAGCGAATGAGAATTCCCGATAATATTTATCCTCTCCTTTCTCCTTATTGACCTGCTGTTATTTACATGGAAATAGAAATCAAACATGGGGTTGAAATGTGGGAAAATGCTTGACCTCGAATACGCAATGCAATGGCGACGGTCGCGGGAAGGGGGTTGAGGGGTTAGGGGGGAAGAGGAGCGGGATTTAGGGAGAGAGGTTTGGTTGTCTGGGGAGGCTGTCACCGCCTGTCGTCGCTCGGGACGTGACTTTCGGTGGGAGTCTTCCTCGTTCGATGCAGGGGCCCGGTAGTTGGAGGGCTTCTTCCACATGATTATAGGGGGAAGAGAGGGAGAGCATCGAGCCGGGGACAGGCTCGACCCCCCTCCCATCTGCGCTTGTATGCCTTCCTCGTGGATTCGGGCGATGCAACGGGTGACGCAATGATTTTTAACGCGATTGAAGAGTGTGGTTGGATGCGCCGGAAACTTTTGCTCTCGTTACTTTTGATATTCTTGCGTCGATAGGACTATGTATTCCGGTATCCCGGTGGATCAAGTCATTTCGCAAGCCTTATTTAATCGCGTAGGACGAAAATGGTTCTCATTCTCTCTCCGTGGCGACATTTTGTGGCATTCCGTCAAAACAAAATTTGATTAAAGCATTTTTCTTCAGAAACATAGGAGACCCCTTCCCTCTCCCTATCTTGGTGACGAGAGGCTTTAGAATAACATTCTGTTTCATCAACCAAGGAATAAGACAAGCCTAAACTAATCATAACGGGAAATATTGCAAATAGCGGCGATTAAACCAGTAATTTCAGAAGGTCGGCAACTTGGCTTCAAATGCCGTTTTATCGATCTGAGAAGTATTCCGAAGTTCCGCAAAATCAAGTATTTCCTCATTTCCATCCCGATTGCCTGTTTTATCAACTAATGCCCTATTTTCGCCATGGGAAGAGTAATTTATGGAAATGAAAACAAACAGATGCGTATGAAAGTCAACCATCTGAGTTGAAGAGTTGAGACACCGCTGAGATATACATGCTTTTGGGAACCGCTGCATTACCGTGATCAATATCGCTGTCTCCGAAAAAAAAAACAAATAAATGGCGCGGTTACCTCTACGAAATCGATTACGATGTTCGAGAGTAGTAGTAGATGAAGGTGGAAAATATTTGTTTGAGCCTTTACTAAACAATTTAGTTGAAATAAAAAACCTGTTATGTTATTAACAGTTGCTTTCCAGTCAAGGTTATTGTTTGACGACCTCGGAATCTAATCAGTGTAAAACTTCTCAGCTCCACCCAACACGGCCCTGAGTATCATAGAACGATACACTACAATCAACCATTTTTCAACTTCACACGCCCACACTTCTTCGTTTGTTTTCCTTTTTTTCACTATTTCCGTCTTCCTCCGCAGGCACACCTCAAAATTCTCCAATTTACGCTTATCCTCTTGTCTCAAAATCAGAGCCATTACAAAACTAAGCTCTACATCGTTGTTTTCACTATTCTTTTCCATATATCTTCCCTTAAGATCATTGCCGAGGGTTGTACCCCCTTGATAATATCTTCTTTGAACTAAATCAATTCTTATTTTACTGCTCTCACAACTTGTCTCACCTTCGCAAAAAAACATTCCAAAAAAAAGGAGATCTGTTTTACATGCTCAATTTAATACTCACTCAACTTCAATGTTTAACTAAGTTTAACCATTGCTTGAGAACGTCTTTACCTTTTCCCTTATGATTCGTTCTTATCTCATACCTGCTCCTGGGATGTGCTCAATGATGATGGAATCCTTTTACTTACTGGCTAATTAATAAGTAATTGAAAATCCCCGAAACTTTTAATCAGATCCCACCTGCTTTTATTCCTACATCCAGTTATTAAATTACTTTCTCATCACTTTTCCCAAGTATGCGTTGAACAACATGGTTGATTATAGAAAGCCAATCTTATACCTCTTCCTATCGCATCCAAGTTGAATTCACCATTCACTACTCGCTCCTGTGCAGTTTAAGGCAGAGGCATATAAAGATTCTGGATAAATCATTTATTCCTCCATTTACTCTTATCTTTTTCAATAAGATAAATATGTATACCAAATGTACTCTGTCGAATCCCTCCTCGATATCGAAGTAAGAAAGAAATTCATCCGGTATATGGCCTATTCCTTTTCATCAGCGACCTCAATATTGCTTATGGCACGACGCGTGTTCTTTGTCTTTCTAAACCTGAATTGATCTTTGACATATTCAATCCGGTCCGGTCAAGTAAAGCCATTAAGATGAAGCAAAGGATCTAATGCTCTTGTGAAACAACTATAACAGGAATGCAAGGTAAGATGCGCCAACAATTGAGTTAACTAAAAGAGTACTTATATTTATATATATATATATATATATATATATATATATATATATACAACTTAGACAGTAACACACAGCACGAGAACACATAAAAAGAACACTCACAATAATATCTTGATAATTTCGACGGACTCGAACTCCGTCTTCTTCGGAAGATAAGATATGACTGATATACTGTCATATCTTATCCTCCGAAGAAGACGGAGTTCAAGTCCGTCGAAATTATCAAGATATTATTGTGAGTGTTCTTTTTATGTGTTCTCGTGCTGTGTGTTACTGTCTAAGTTTTTTATTCAACACTTCCGTGTTACTTCGAAGAAATCATCTATATATATAATATTTATGTATATATGTATATATATATATATTTATATTCTTTAGCATTGTGCGAATGGAGACATTCATCACCTGAATAACTCAAATTAATTCAGGAAAATATGTTTGATGGTATTCTGTAGATGCGTATAGGAAGGAACATATTTATTGGCCTTATTTATTACATTTATTTTTATTTATTACAGGTACATATTTCCAAGGCAATTACTAGAGTAACCGTTAAGTTTATTGTTGCATTTTTAGCGAGTAATTTGGATCTCAATGCAGCAACAGATGTTGATGATTTCATGGCAAATACATTTTTCTCTATACGTTGTAATCTGAGGATGGGCAGAGTTGCAAACTATGCGACTAACCCTGTTTGAAATCGACATGTTGAAATTAAATCAACGACCCTATGGCAGGGTTAGTGTACAAAAGCCGAGAGTATAGGGGAGGGAAGGAACTAACGTCGCCGCTAAGGGTCTTCGACCCGACGCCTCTGGTTCATTCTCCGGCGCCGATCGCGAGTGGCGTTTGCGCTGAACCTATTAATTAAGGTGGCTTGGTTTATCGGCGAGGTCTTAATTGACGTTCAGAGCTTCCAAACAAACGGGAGAGACGTATTCTCCCGGGTGATTTTCTCTGATAATGCGAGCGAGAGATCTCACCATCCCGCCAGAATAAGAAGGCACCGCAAAAAAAACTAGACAGAGGTCTCTCGAGGAACGTGATTGTTATTGTCTTGTAAGGGCTTCAAGTCTTCAAGCCAGATTCATCATCATTCATTCAGCCTAGTTAATAACCAGCAAATGACGGACAGTATGCCTTTAGTTCAAGCCGGTTTCATGTTTGTTAAGACGGTGCGAATACATTGAGTCTTCAAAAAGAGAGAGGGAGGCGTTTTTCACAAAATATCAGCTTAATGTTCATCCATGCCATTAAAAACTATTATGAAATAAAAGAATTTCTTTTGAAATATGAGCTCGCAAATACATAAAAGTTACAGGAACCTGAAAGGGAAAACATCCTTCATTGATCGGACCCATCCAATGACCTAATTTCTGTACATAACGAGTCCACAGACAGCAAAAAGCCAGAGAATTTTGAAGGCGACGGAAATGGGAAAGTTACAGAAGAATGGATAGAATGAATGAGGGGTGGGGGAGTTTACGAAGAAAGATGTCCCCCAAGGAAAGGAAATGAAGAAAGAAGATGAGCATTTCATTGGAAATTATTTATTTGCATTTCAGCCGATATGAATGGTCACCTGCACATTCCGTTAACAACGCAAAAACAACATTATTCTACATATACCAACCCTAGCCTTTGCAAAAATACAAATTATATTTTTTTCACTAAAATATTTCTTATGGCACAAAATTCTTGTGACCGAGGGAATCATTACGACACCAAATAGTATTGGTTGATTCGACCAACGAGATATAATAAGAGATACGGTCTGTAAAGTATTATTTTTTCCTCGCACGATACGCAATATTAAAAAAAGTCGAATCCAAGAACTCTAATATGTTTACTTAAAGACAAGCATTTAATGATTTGGTAACTTATTAAATGATTTATAAAGAAATTTAAATGATTTATGCATGTGCTTATGTGCGAGTGTTTCTGTGAATGAGCAAATATATATTCAAATGCATTTATAAATTAACAGTTGTGCATGTATGGCTGTTGCCAAGCCAACCCCTATCACACGCCTTTGCTACGGCTTCATGGGTATTGTATGGATGCAGATAATACTGGCCTGTTTATCATAACATCACAGTGCCCCTTCGCTAAACTCGGTTTATTTCTAAAAGTCGGTATACCTTCTAAAGGTTATACATACTTTCTGCCGTTTTAACGAAAAATAGCATCACTCTTTCCACCCGTGTATCCCATATTCATTAAAAAATACTCCAATTTTTTGTTCTCTCATCGATATTTTTTCCTAAATGATGTTATATGTAATATAATAAAATCTAACGGAAATTAATGACAAAAATGCTTACCACAGTCTATTATTTCCAGTCCCGGAAGATTGTTGGCATTCAAGTGAAACGGATTTCTTTCTCTAAAACGGTTAACTACACGCTTACCCGAGTTTGTTTTTTGAAATATCTAGAAACTTCAATGGATGGGTTGTTTTGGTGAGGAGTAACAATTATTTTCCAACTCTTTGTAGGACAGATACTCGTAGCTCATGGGAGCATCGTAAACAGTATCTATAATATATATCAGGGAACTAACGCGCACGCCTGCCCTTTAGCTGGGCTGGGCTGCATGCATGACCAGATGAACTTAGAACGAAGAAGAGACAGTAAAACTATCAGGAAGATTTTCAGTTCATGCTTCCAAACCGTAGCAATTGAGCGTGTCACATATCCCCGTAATCTGATACGTTCTGTATATACAACGAAGACGTATGATTTAGTCCCTACTTTACTCGACGGAGATGGGAGAAAGATATGATGAGACCAAATTTTCCGTACATCCTCCCTAAGATGTAATCAACGTTCCAACACGCCATATCGTAATTACGAGAGAATGAAAATTGAAAAATATATATGATTAAAAATCTCCGGTAACAAGGCATGGTTTTTAATTACAAAAGAAACGTGAAAGTGGGGGATTATGATCACGCTGAAATTGACTAGACGTACATCTTGTGTAGCTTCCTCCGGAGTTTAACCATTCGAATTTCATGCTGTTTACAAAAAAAAAAGACTCCCTTCTCTGAAAGTGTTCGATTTCGAGGGATCGCGGCATGATATATCACGCTATGCTATATTCAGCCAAATTAACTTTCGCCAATTAACTTTAACAAATTAACTTTAAGTAAAAATACTTACGCTAAGCACATCGAATCTGACATCCAGTTATAATTAATACCATCATATGGGTATCGGAGATCCTTCACTCAATTAAAATATCTTGCAACTAATAACACACCTTATAAAAAAAGTCCCGCCCCGTACATAATTTAATCTGCTCCAAGGAGAATACTGAAAATTATACATTCTTCCGCTCGATAATTTTCGACTAATCAACGGAATTTATGGATATTTATTTCCTTTCTCTGCAGTTCTTCATTTTCTACGGCGATAATGCATTGAGAGCTTTCATCTACGTAATTTTGCATCTTAGGCGATTTCGCCAGCTATTAGGAAATAATATGGTTGCATCCAGCTAAGAGAGAGAGACGACAGTAAATGTTACTCAAAATTCAATTATAAGGGATTACAAAAGTGCTATATTAACCCTAAAATATAACCTAATAAAAATAGAACATTCATAAAATGATTAATAATAAATATTCATAATTATTATTCAAAAATACTATTATATTGTATTATAACTAAAAAAAATCTACCGCTCCATATTTGGTATAACTTCATCATGGGCTATCATTCATTTAGAGTATTGGTTTGCATTAGCTCCCCAAACTATCCTCAACTATTCCCTGGAAGCTCCTTCGTTCCCTCATACTCCTCACACTGATATTTATCATTGCATCCTGCTCGTAATTGATCCTAGGAATTCCTAAAAAATTCTTCCACTCAATTCACCCTTTAATAATGATCCTTGATAAGCATTGTGCCTCAGTATTTCCTCAGCTAGTTACCCTCTTCTTATTGCCTTCCATAGACTTTTCTCACTTCACACGCTCTTCTAAATACTTCTTCATGTATTATTCTTCCTATGCATTTAATTTTCATCAGTCATCTGTAGCAACACGTTCCCATTATCTCTAACTTTCTATCCTCTGTTGATAGTTCACGTCTCACACCCATTAAAATAAAACGGACGCCATATGTAAGTTTTAATGAATGGACTCTTTTAATGAATCGATGTTCATGCTAATACCGTTTGCAGTCAGCCGTTGATTCTCCTGACATAAAACTTTCTTCGTTGCCTAGAAATACTCTTTCTCTCAAATGTGTTTTTCCTTGGTCTAACTTGAAGATTACCTTCTCTACTTCGACTGCAGAACATTCCCGTATTATTAATTTTGCACATCTTGAGATTTTACTTTACTTGCCAGTTCTCCATATTGGATAGTATCCGTGTAAGGTCTTCTTTTTGAAAATTATGAAATTAGTACATTTGAGTAAAATTAAGGTCACGGGACGTAACGTCCATTTATTAATTATAAAACTCGTATAAAAATTTGCTAGGAAAAAAACCTGGTAACTGTTACTCTGAAGATGATGCCTAAGCATAGAACCGTGCGTTGTGTATTTTATAATACATACATTGACAATACAACCTCCAATCTCGATTTATTTACCTTAATGTATACTTAAGTATGCATAAGTTATGGTACAAGACTTCACAAATCCATCCTAACGCATGTACTGGGTGGCAGCTCATTTTCTCTACTAGAATTTCAGAGGATTTACCCATTTTTCTCTTGTTTAGAATCTCAATAGGTACTCTTCTGTGTGAATCATGCCTCATCGCTTTGCGTGCCACTGGTATGACCGAAGTCGATCACATTTAAATTTTGGCTTTGGCCAGGGCCTCCCCGCGCCATGGCTTCCGCTAATCTGGAGCTTTTCCCCATAAACTGAGTAATTGTCGATGTATAGTAAACTTGGGAAACATTCGATGTGGAACACTTAAAATTATTTCGGAGCGATTAATATCGTAGAGGGAATAGTACCGATCACACGGCGTTTTTACGCAAAACATGGCGTCTGAAATCTGTTTCGTGAAAAAATGAATTTTGTGTGAAATAACCACGGTTCCGTTTTGCCGGAATTCAATTCACAATTATTTAATTTTCCTCTGAAAACGATCTTTAACGTGATATAAAACTTTCAAAATCGTATACTGTTTGCAGTGTGGGCAAGCAAGAAGTGCAGCAACATTTATTACGAATACTCATAATATCGTTACCGAATTACAAGGGCTTGCAAACTGCGTTATAAATTTTAGAAACGGGACCCTATTCTTAAACTCAAAAGGAAAACCGATCACATCAGAAAATCCATATTCTCACAAACATTTCCAATTGCTTGAAAAAAATCCACCCTTTCCTATTCTAATTTTTTAAGCAATCGAGTCATTTCCAACTGAGCGGTCACCACGGACGTAAGATAAAAAAATTACCCATTTTACCCGAATGATTCACGTTTAAATGACGATATGAACGAGGGGATAAGTCCAGGGGAGATAAATTCGCGCCAATAACAACCTCAATTGGATCCACGTGGCGCAGTCCAGAGACGGCTCTCATCGACAAGGAACCGAGGCACGAGCGCTCGCAATCTATCTCACGGCCAGTTGAAAACCAGATGGCCACGGAGAGGGTAGAAGAAAATAATCAGAGGAGTAACAAAGTGCACCGAGGGATAATGTTCCACGGCGGCGGCGGCTCGGAAATAAATAGTCTCACGCTGAAGGGACAACCGGATCGAAGCTCACGCCTTATGGGATGGAGGAAAAAGAAGAGAGAGAGAAAGGGTGTTCGTGGAGGAGGGATGGGAGATGAATTGGGAGGAGGGCGGTCCAGATTCTGCGGTCGGAGGTGATTGAGCGCCCCAGTTCGCCCGGCGAGTCTCGAGCAGTACCATTGAGAGCACTTCTGAATCACCGAACACCGGTGGCGAGCACAGCGGTCCCCGCCTCCTCCCTCTCTCCCTTCCCCACTCTTTTTTTCCCACCTCCACCTCTTCTCCCTCTTTGACCCATTCGATGTAGCTCGTGGTGATAATGGTCATGGACGAACAGATACAGCGTCGCTAGATCAGCAGTATTCAGGTAATTTAATAAGAGGGTTAAAGGGCGATGTTCTCTTACGTATGTTAGTTGGATCGCGTTTAGAATATGCTGCTAGTACATATATGGGATACTCGCAGAGTCTGTTTGATTGCCGAATGACATCGTGAACGGCGAAGAGGAGCTAAATTCGTAAAATATTGGGGCATACGAAATCACAGTTATCTACCCGAAGGCTTGGTTTGATTGGCGAGGGCAGAGGTCACCAAATACTGAGTCCAACTGCAATTCACACAGCTTGGGTCTAGCTGCCGGTGGGTCAGCGCTCAACCTACTGGACTAACTGTCTCACCGAAATATTTTGATGAAAACGTATTAGCGTATGTTGATTACTAGGGTAAATTGGATGGGAATCACTCACGGAACAAGATTAACTTACAGAGTAAATCTCTTGAATAAATTTAAAGCAGGCCTCTGTAGTGATGTTAAATACGAGTAGGATGTATCATTTTCCCCGTCATACTACCGTAGGAGAGATCGTTAAAAAATAATATAAATCAAAAATAAGGCCGGCAGATATAAGATGTAATTTTTTCCATACATTATAACAGATTATAATAAATGTAAAGACCCCGCTCAGGGTAAAATCATTTTTAAATTAGCGTATCCTAGAATGTCGTCATTGCTCATCTAACTCTTATTTTATTGTTTTAAACATTACTAGCAGGCCGTCTCTCATGCATAGATAATAGAAAATATTTTACAGATAGGCGAAGTGTTCCAAATAGCTGTTGTCACCATTATTTCCATTATTTTAAATATAATCTATTTTTATTGGTAATTAAAATTTGAGCAAAAATTAACACTGATGTACCATCCCTGGTATAGAACATCCCCCTGCCAGACACACTCGCGGTGGCTAGCAGGATACAATATAGATGATTATTGAACATACTAGGGTATGAAAGCATGAAGATTAAACGTACGAGTTTAAACCACCGGTATATACGAATTCCATGGCATTTAATTCAGGGAATAATGGAGTTCGCTCTCTAAAAAGTACCGGTTTATTGGGAAATAGTGTTTAAAGTTCGGATTCGAATTGATATGCATTGGGTTGAATTAATGAGTGCATTACCGGAGATGATATGAAATTGGAGGAATAAGCGACTTATCCGCAACCGGTATTTGTCTCATACCACTACAGTGCAATCGGCGGAAGGAGAGTTGGCATAGGAGTAATAGGGATAGGGATAAGAGAGTTTCTCCAACATAATCCGTGCTTTGTTCTGTACGCTTGGAGGAAATGGTAGCAGACGAACTATATATGAAGAACTGGCGAGGGGAATGTAAGTCAGTGAGTATTTCATAAAATCTTTTAAGTATGCGGATGATCAAACTTCAGCCAGCCAGCCAGTGGGTTACAATCATTGATGAGCGCATAAGAAAAGCAGTATAATAGGTATGGGACGGAGAACAATATAAACAAAACAAAGATTATGAAGTCCTCGAGAAAGAAGTTAGCTAAACAGTATATTAGGAGAGCAAAAACTAGACCAAGTGGAATAGTTTACCAATCACGTAAGTGTTTTGGGCCAAAAGACCGCACAACATTATAAAATGACGATTACCAAAAACTTGGTAAGATAACATGGTGAACAAAAAGATAGATAATATTAATATGTACTTATATATAAAAACAAAGGACATTTTAAAAAAATACATTGAGCAAAAGCCGATACTAGGCATACTCTGAAATAAAGCCACCAAGGCGGCAAGTCATTCGAAAAAAAGAATTGCGTTTGGTAAGGAAGCTTTCACAAGGAGGAGGGTATTGATGAGAGGGACATTGAATAAGGATGTTCAGAAAAGGCTCTTCAAAACTTTAATATGGAGCGTGGATTTATACGTCGAGGACACAAGGTCTTTTAAACAAGATGAGTGGCGTAGATTGGAGGCTTTTGAAATGTGGATGTGGTGAAAGACGGAAAAGGTAAACTGGACGGAAAGAAAAACAGCAGAAGTATTAAGTACCGTGGGGGAGGAGATATCCAAATAAGGCAGGAAAGGTGGATGCAGATTGCTGTATAGTATTGCCACTTTACAAATTCATAGCCCTCTAGTAGTTCACGCCCTCTTCGTTTTAGTTGATACTCGATCACGAGTTTGGGGAATATATATTTGGCGAATAATGGAACCTTTAATCTACTTTTCCAGAAACAAAGATTTAGTCACCCTCATTTTTTGAGTAAAATATGAAACCTTTATCATGACCTTAGTCCATCGTTAAGACGATCAATCTCTAGATTCATTTCTTTTGAGAGAAGTTAGAAGAGAAATAATTATTACAACATTAAAAATCTATTTCAAATGAAGCACTACTCATACATGGTTTTAATGTTCGTAAAGGTATTGTCATATTACTTTTCGGATTGCTGGCAACACAGATTGTTCGCCAAAATGCTTCCACTACCTGAAAGTGGCAGGCAAAGTTAAACGTTAAAATAGAGGAGCAAAAACTAGAGCAGGTTGAACAATTTAGCTATATTGGCAGTGTTTGGTAAGGACTTTTGGAAAATAATCAATACATGTGTTATATGGAGCGTGGTTTTGTACGGCGCGAACAATTGATCGTTGAAGCAAGATGTTAGGCGAAAAATCTGAGCCCTTTCATAAGGTACGGAGAGGAAACGAGACGAAGAAGTGTTTTGCTTGGTGGAGATGGGGAGACAATTTTTGTGAGAAATCCAAAGGAGGCAAGAAGGTGGATACAGAGCATTCCGATTAGCGATGGACGGTTAAACAGTGATATACAGAAGGGAGAACGTTAGGCAAGTGAGATAAAGGAAGGAAAAGTATGATGGGCATGCTAGATTGAATAAATAGAAGTAAAAAATATGCGGAATTGGAAGGGTTTAATACAAAACTAACTCGTACAATACAAGTACTACAGTACAAAACTTGGACGTAGCTTATGTATCTTGCGACGTTCAGTCAATATCTATTCAAAACCTACCATTAACGGTATAGTAAATAATAATAATAATAATAAATGAATACGAATTGCCATAAATACGAGTATCAATATAGAAGCCAATGGACACGTTTGTAAGATGTTTTCTCGAAGACCTTTGTCTTTGAGACCATTATAGGAGGCCATAGGAGACCATTATAGTGCATAGGAATAACGGATGCAAGCATTAGCTATACGTATAATTAGATGAAGATATTTTGTCTTTAAATCCTGTAATGATTGCAAATAGGTAACGGATAATCGTTGGCTGCTTTATTCTGAACTCCCTTCTAGTGTTTCCTTCCACAGAAGATCTGTTTAAAAATCAATGGGTCCATTTGAGACAGCTGCTGCCGCAGCTTAGATGGGAAGATACCACGGAAATGGGAGATTTCATCTCCACTTAAAAGAAAATGTTCTCCTCTCGACGGCCATCCATAAATTCAAATCTTCAAGCGGAGGAGGACCCGAAACGCAACAACAGGAACACTTGTACTCGACTTCTCAGACGTAAATGTCCTCCTGCAGACATTACCATGCATCGAGGCTTCAATGCTCTCGACTATCAAATTTTTATCCATCCGAGCACTTCTTCGATTTCTGTGTTGTACTCGTTATTCCACACATCGGACGAAAAAAGCAAATGCCGATGTGGTAGTCGACGAATTCGAAGGAGAGCTCGGAATTTATGACGGTTGCAACCGGGCGCATGGGAGCATTATATAGACTTCATCAACATTTCGACCGCTGAAGTATCAGACGATGAAGTCATTTCCGCCCCGGATGTGCAGACCAAGCCCATCGTTTTTACAAGTTCGAGAAATATTTTACTGGGGCGCAGAATTCTTGGACTCGTGCTCTCCGTCCTGATCCGCGAGAACACACACGCGCGCTGATGAAGCTCCTTCTTTCTTCGCAAACTAAGCGCTCTACTATTCAGAAAGTATCACGTTGGAATTATGCAGCGTTTCATGTAGGAAAAAATCCCAAAAAAAGGACTGAATTATTCCCCTGTTACGTTGGTTCATGGATTGCAGAAATTCAGCGCGATACGCTCATTGTTCGCAAATTTAACGAAAGTAAGCACAACAAAAATTGCCAGCAATACTACGATTAAATCATTTCAGTTCAGAAGTTGAAAAAATATTTGTTACATGGAGTCGTTAAATTAAGTATCGTATCAGGATAAGGGTATACACTATGCAAATGATTATAGACAAATGAGAAATGCCTATTTAATGAGAGTAGTCTAATGAAATAAGTGAAAAGAAGAAGGAATAGCCATATCGAGCATGTACGTAAGTGTAGGTGTAGTTGTATACGAGAGCAACTAAGCTCATTTTTATGTATGAAAAGCTGGTGTCCTCAGAGCCCTCTTGTAGATTGTAGGTTAGGATTTGTAAAGATGTACATAGTACATTTTGGGGTGCGATGGCCCGATGGCGACAATTGTTGAGGAAAAAGTGGGTGGGAAGAGGATGACCCGGGATGAGATTCACATAACATACTATAATAGAACTAATCAGGGAGAAATAATATGCAGCTACATAACAGCCGCTAAAGTTACTAACGAAAGATTCAATATAATCCTTCCATTTAAAGATTTATTATAAACCAAACTCGTAAACTTTCACGAAAAAGTATGATGAATTTCATGCCCAACTTATAATGATTATAGTTAATTTTTTTGTTCAGTCTACTTTGAAATGTTAATGCACATTTGATAATATATGGCTGACAGATGTTTGATGACTCTCCCGACCCACATTTACAAAATGGCTGTCAATTTCATTTCATTTGAACGAATAAAATTAAGTACATCATTAATTTTTAATTTAATTAAGTTTTCCAGAGGATCCTTGGAATAATGTAGTATTTTTCCAATGTTTCTGAGGATAATAAAACCATGAATATGACGAAGCGTTGGTGTGGTTCAAATTTCTTTCTCTCCAACGACATGTGTCAGGAGATGGAATAGGAATGGTGGGCGCAAAGGGAATCTCGGGCTTGGGAGATCGCTTTATGTTACCAGAAGTGCACAACGATCCACCAGCCTCGTATTTGTCCTCGAAAACAGGTTACCCTATAGTGCACCGATCTTCTTCGATTATCAATTTACAGTTAAGTTGGTTAAAAGCACTGTTTTTCTCTAGAAACCTCCTACCAGCCTTATTAGTCAGGAAATAGGTGACTATCATGTCTAATTGTAAATTATCGTCAATGTTAGGTTATGATTAGCTCTGCATATTTTTCGGTTTCAACACGTTCGCATGTATAAAGAGCAGTTGTTCCAGAATTCTAAATGGCGTCGTATGGTATGATAATTACTATTAATTTTTAATTGAATTAAAGCCGAAAATATTCCAAAGATGGGGATGGGGGGAGGGATGCCACCCCCTTAGATCCGCCATTGGGTGTGATACATGGTCCCTAACTCACGCTGATGAGCGCGGAGCCTGGGTACGTATAACACTCCCAAAAATAAAACTACTGACCTCACACTGGGCAACGATGTCTTATTATGAGGGAAACGGGGAGGACAGAAGAGAGGGAGGGAGAGGAAGATTTCCTTGTGATATCCAAAAAATTATTTCTATCGTTGTAGACTTGCCATGAATCGACTCGAAGAGGGGATTTGTAGAGGTTTTGTGGCGGGCAGTCATCGATTCCTGTGCCTGTACTAGAACGACTCCCTCGCGCCTTAAAAAGCACGACGCACGTAAACGGGGAGAGAGCACACCGATCGTCCGTCAAAACAAGGATGAGTGAGGTGGCGTGAGTGGGGGGCCGCGGGGAGGGGGAGGGGTAGATCTCTCCGGTCGACGGACAAGGACGGACGTAGGGGGAGGGATGAGTGATGGCCTCCATTGCCCCAGCCGGCCCTAATGATATTGTGATTGAAAAGATCCCTTAACCCACAAACTGCACTTTCAACATCGCCAGCGACGTGCTTCCGCTTCCAGCCACACTTATAGGCGATTGGCGGGATTGACGGCTGGGGGTCTCTCACTTACCCCTCAACATCCCTCTCCCTCCACCGCACTGAATAGATGGCGGCGGGGTGTATATCGAAGAGGATTGGAAAGTCTCAATGTGATGATTGCACCAATCGTTCGGAAAACGGTGAGTCCAGCATTGAAAATATACGTGGTTAGCTTTCCAATTACAATTCGTTGCTCATGACTAATTTCGTAACTTCTAGTGAATAGGATTCCTTTATATATATATATATATATATATATATATATATATATATACGGATGTGCATTATAAAACATACAAAGAAGTGATATGGCACACAAAATTGGTGGGGAAGGTGAAAGGACGCTGATCACAAGCAGAAAAGTTTCCTTGACCGAGAATTGAACAAAACACCTTCGGATTACTGAGCCGATGCTCTACCAATTTAGCTATCGAGGAGACGTAATTACCACTAAAATCCGATATATCTTTATATTAATTGCGTGTAATTATAAATAGGTAACTCAAGAAGCCTAATGCATCCCCAAGTTCTGCTAAATGCGATCATAAACAAGAGAAGGTGTATGATGGAAAAATGAATACAAATATATATATATATTGTCCTATACAAGGTTTGTATAAAAAGTATCGGGAGTAGTTTTTTTCCTGACGTGGCTACGTCGCAGCGCGGTCGCACGGTATAGTAGTGGGGGATCTGACCTTTAACACGCTCCAAGCGCCAATTGCCTGCGAGCGTTCGTTCAGGCTAGATCGCGTTTTTATTGAGCCCTTGTCGAGTGACTTGGTGCAAGCGCAAAATGCAGCGAACGATTGAATAGAGATACGTCATCAAATTTTGGTTGGACTGGGGAAATCGGGTGCGGAGACGTTAGACATGATTCACCATTTGTTCAAGTATATAAGCATGTCACAAACTGCAGTTTTTAAGTGGCACAAACTCTTCAAAAGTGGCCGAGGGAGAGCGGAGAACGAGACTCGCGCTGGACGGCCGTCGACGTCAGTAACCGACGGCAGCGTTGTAGTCGTTGCCGTTGTTGTTGAAACTGCGGGAGATGCCGTTGCATTAACTTTACAAACGGAGTCATCCCCTAAGTTACATTACATTGCGACAATTGCAATGTGTTGAAATAATTTATATTGACCGGGTTTCAAACACGGATTCCTCAATATCCATTCAGCCAATCAACTAACGAGGCGTCCTCTAACACTTTGAATTAAAAGAAATACTTTTATCGTTTGCTTAATTGACGAAACTCGGTCGGATATCGATACATCTATGCTCAAATCTCGGTATATGCAAATGATTTTTACACTTTGAAATTGTTGAATGATTAGTCAACTTATTTATTGAAAGTGCTGGAGTAGTAATGGGAAAAATACATATAAATGCACAGCTTAAGGTTTCACGATGAGAATGCCATCTATCAGAATCGGCTAAATGAATGAACAAAGCTTCAGAAGTGTTATAAAAAGCATTATATTTTTTTAATTGAAAAAATACGAAGTAGATCAGGAGAAATTTGCTTTTGAAGATGAAAGAGTGAAGTAGAAAAACGAATTATAAATCAAGGAAATAAAAATAGAGCTAGTATGAGTATTGAAACCTAGGAAGGATGATTCATAATTTATAATATGAGAGATATTGAAGGAATATGTTTGAAAAACAAGCCATCCAGAACAGCAAACTTGAACTGATCATGGTGAAGTTTTCTCGAGTCTTCAACCGGGTCAGGGGTTCCATGATGACCGACGTTTCGTTGCTCGACTCGTGCAACGTCCTCATCATCCCTGAGGACGATGCACGAGTCAAGCATCGAAACGTCAGTCATCATGGAACCCCTGACCCGGTTGAAGACCCGAGAAAACTTCACCAAGCTCATACGCCGGGAAAGCACCAGATCTTACTTCAACTGATCAGCAATCACCTCGATTTATACAAGAGGAAATATATATATAAAGATATTTGTTTGGGGTATGATGATATGTGGACCGATAGAAAAGCAAAGATGGAATAAAATAAAGGATACTGAAATGGGAATAGGGAGAAAGCTCAGAGAAAAGCTAGAAAAAGAGAGAAAGTAAACCAAACGTACCAGGAGAAGTTAACGAAATAGGTTTTAAAGTCTGTGTGAAATACAAAAATACAGTTTATCCACAAAGATTTAATAAAACATGTACTAGAATGCATTTTAAGAACAAGAGGACAAAAATGAAAATACTACCTTAAGTGGATGATGATGCTTTGTGATTAAAGGGTAAAGGACTGCTCATCATGACATGAGGCTGAGCGGAAGTTTCTCCAAGAGATGTGATCGGTGATCCTAGGCCTACCCTCTGCCTTTAGTGAAGAATTCAAATTAAACTGGTAACTCCTGGCACACTTAGTTCATATATCACGCGGACAGACAAAGAGAGAGAGAGATATGTCAAAGTTCAAATATACACAGCGTGTTCTAACGAGCAAACAACAACACCCTCATCAAACGTCAGGAAAACTCACGCGTAATGTGTTAAGAAAACATGGAGGCACCATAAGGTACGAGCGCGAGTCTCGCATAAATGTTACTTAATTCTACACTCGAGTCTGCCTGTGCAGTAAATGTCACACATTCTTTACAATTTTCTTCTGGTCCATACGTTATTTCTTGCATCTAGATGCTAAACGATGTTTTAGCTGGTAATATTGCAGTATTACAGTGGATTTACGATTGTAACATTTCGCGATTGTGACTATGCATAGATAGTATTCACAAACAGAAGCACAATATGAGTGGTAGGCACGTTAGCATTAGGAGTCTCACCTTCGGAATAAAACTGAAGTGTTAATTTTTTTAATAAATGCATTAATTTTTATAAATTGTTTCCACATAATCGTGCTTTGTATCGAGTGCTAATTCGGCGAGTGACGTGACTGCATTCGGGGGAGGAGGATTATTTAATTTCCCTATGCTGCCCGGAATATGCAAAGAATATCTAATTAAATGGCATTCTTCGGTTTAAAGTAGGAGGTTGGATGGACACACACTGAACACCGACGCACTTTTCAGCCTCAATTAACAAGACATAACTAGGCATTCCACACAAATTAACTGTTCTTCAATCTGCAAACACCATTTCCCTTCATTCTAACCAACATTCCTATCCTTTTCTTTCCATTACCTCGTTTTCCTAACTTAATCTCACCTATAATAACCTTTAATCCATTCTATTACCGATCAAAACATTCCGCTTACTTGCATATTTTATGTCTCCTTAGAATCTCTCCCAACGATCTTCTCTCCTTCACCACCAACCCTCCAATTCTTTTGTTTGTTTTCCTTTCCGTCCATTTGACCATATAATTCTATTCCACACCCACATTTCAAATGCTTTCAATATAAAACCATTTTACTTGTATAACTTCAAAAGCCATGTTTCCATACCGTACAGAACCACGCTACAGAATTTTCAAAAGTTTTCACTGATCATTTCTTAAATCCTTATTTAATTACTCCTCTTCCTACAAAGTTCCTTTACGTAACGCAATTTTTATGCTTGAAACTTTGCTACTGTTACCATCTAGCTCCAAAACACTATCTAATTAGGTAAAATGTTCCACCTGTTCTGGCTTTTTTCCCCAATTTTAACGTTCACTTAACCAACCACTTTTTCGAAAACCTCTAAACTATACCCATATAAAACTATTGTTTTGTTTACATTGATTCTCATCCCATACACCTCACACTGAATTTAAAATGTTTTGATCAATTATTTGAACCCGTTGGCTATATTGCAACTTGTAGAAATCTTCAGTCTTTCAGTAATTTCTATCTCAAGTTCTTCCTATACCTCTTTTACCAATTCCACCATGTTAATGGTGAAAAGCACGGACGCTAATGGACATGTTTGTCTTACCTCCTTCCTAGCACTGGACATCCCAACTTTCTATCTGCCTGTTAGTCTTGAATGGTGTTAGTATACAGGCTACAGATTAGTTGCCTATCCTTCCATTATGCACTCAATATTTCTCTCAATTAATGGCCTCATTACGGCTCTAAGCATCACGCCTACCTCTCTCACCAAAGTAATCACTTCCTCTTCTCTCTCCAAACTCTCATGGAAAATCCTAGGCGGTGAAAAATCAAAATACTGTTCTAAAGTCTTCATATAGTTTGCTTTTCATTTATTGTGACGGGAACTAACTCAGATGCAACTAAATCTTGAAAACAAAATCCTACTTTATAAAATTTTTCCTTACAGGTTTTTCTAAATTCTTATGTAGATCCTCAGAGATTTCATCTATCCCCCTAGTTTAATTGGTTTTCAAAGCTCTTAATGCCTTTTATGCCTCACGATCAAATATTTCTGGACCTTAGCTACCCCATCTATGTTATATTCTCTATGTCTAAACATATTGGCTTGAGATCTTCACCATTTAGATCCTCTATGCATACTTCCGTCTATCGTGAACCTTAACTGGTTCAGTTAATAAGTATTTTTAATAGTGTTCACTTCCCTTCCTCCTCCTGAACATGGTTTCAACTTTATCTACAGCGCACCCATTTCTCCCTTCCTTAGTAAACGCTCCACATCATCGCACTGCGTCTTCCACCTTGCTTCTTTTGTCAAATCCGTTTCCCGACTCAATATATTACCTATGTCTTTTTTACTTCTTTCTGCCAAACTCTTGAGTTTACTTTCTTTTGATAGATCTAATTTTTAATGTAAGCACTCTTATTTTACTACACCCGTCTCCCTGTCTCAAAATCTCACAGTTTAGGCGAGGGTGCACCCAAAGTCTCTCGGATTGGCGAAAGCGATTTCCGAAAATTGCCCCAGTTATGTGTATCACATTATCATTAGACATAATACTGATATCTATTATTTATGGCTCGTTAATATGGAAATTTGTTTTTAACAGTTTTAAAAACCACGTTTTATGATATCACCGTAAATAAATATAAAAAACTTCACCGTAGAAACGTATATATGAGGTATGTTCAAAATTTATCGCGAATGTTGAATTTCTGCGGGCTACGTATATTTGATTCTCGATTTTTTGTGGCGTTATATTGATACTTGCGTCTCTCACTTATGCCGAAAATTTCGGCCTCATATGAATTTTATGAAGTTGAAAAGTGCAATTTTTTCATCTGTTTAAGGTTGACCATGGTGTGATTAACATTTAATATTGAAAAATGTTGAAATAAGAAATAAATACATTCGGTAAAAAATTATAAATTCGTTTTCAAGTGGATAATGAATTTCTACGCATCAGGGTTAAATGTGAGGATCCATTATGTCATTATCAAGTATGAAGATGACGCAATACACACCCAAAACAGATGCAACGCAAATGCCTTGCAGTAGTTTTGCCATTCTGAGTGAATTGATGAGAGGAGGGTATTCAAACAAATTTATTTATTTTATTTTTGTACCCTTCAATGGAAACGATGACATCTTAAATCTGTCCGTTATTCAATAAATCTCTCTAATTTTATTGACTTGATCTCTCCTATAGTCTGGAGTTATCTGATATCTACTAACGACTTCTTAAATATTATTTCTAGATACGGTGCAATTTCTGACGCTAGCTCCTTAAATATACGAGCGGGTACTTAATCGGGTCCGGAGTATTTATTAGGCTAAATAGCTTTCAGCGAACGTTCTATTCCACTATAGTAGATGTCAATGTTGGACATTGGTTGTTCGGCACGATTCGGTAAGCTATCGGAGACATTTGGTGAGACGTTGCTGAAGACGCTTTGAATGCAGGTATTTAATAAGCTAGCCTTTTCCAAACTGCTGGTTACTCTTTAGCCTGTATAGTTTTGGAGTGAATTAACTGTTGACTAATTTCCCTGAAGCTCACTGACCTATGACCAAAATGCCTTCGGATTCTCTTTCAAAATTTCCATTAATCTTTTCCTTTTGATTTCGCTTAACACTTTCCGAAATTCCTTCTCGGCATTCGCACTAGATATCTTGTAATCATAAGTTATCTCATACTTAAAGCTGATTCAAACCTTCTCCTAATCTTGGTGACCCATGAAAGGTGTCATATAATTAGAGCGCTTGACGTGTTCACTCTGTGACCATTCAAACATAACTTAAACGCTAGACTATGTAATAATATTAACAATAAAAATCAAATACTCCTCCCAAGCACTGGTACCTCGGGACAAGCATGGCACCTGCAGTACTTTCTAATACATGTACACATCAAAATCGCGACGAGAGTCACCTGTCCCAATGAATGGGCGCGAAAAACAGCATAACGATCGCTCGACTCATGGGCCTCCGTCACAACAAAGTTGTTCGCTTTCTAGAAACCAGGAGAACCTGTGGAGTCATCTATTTTAAAAAATGGACGTCCCTTACATGACTTCGTCCACTCAAGCTGAGGGAAATGCCGAGGACTGCACGCTCCAATCACACGGGAATCCCCAGAGTGGATCCCACTGGCCATTGTGATGAAATGCGCGCGACCTCTTACAGTCAATAGTCTCTCGATATTAAAGAATCCTTCTGAAAAATGTTAATCTCCTTCCGCCTTTCAGGCGACGTAGCTTTCAATATCCTTAAAATAATTAATGATGACGAAGAAACAACACGAAGGTTTGGTCCACATTTAAATAATATATATATATATATATATATTGGGTCGCGATAGTCCAAGGGTAGAGCGTTGGACTACTGATCGAAGGGCCCAGCTTCGATTCCCGAGCAAGCCTCCCTGGGCACCTGCAGCTCCAGCCAGTAATCCAACGCTCTACACCTGGACTACCACTATGGTTTATAAATAAATATATATATATATATTTATATAAATATATAGACAACACTTTTGGCATTCACTTATTTTTAATGCACCCTTGCATTTAATATGGTAAGAATATTAAAACATTAATACAAACACAACTTTTGTGTTACACTTTTTATGCGCTTTCATTATAATTAAATGCTAGTGTGTACATTTATATATATATGACTGAGTCACATCTTATCTTCCGAAGTAGACGGAGTTTGAGTCCGTCGAAATTATCAAGATATTATTGTGAGTGTTCTTTTTATGAGTTCTCGTGCTGTGTGTTGCTGTTTAAGTTTTTTATTCAACACTTCCGTGTTACTTCGAAGAAATCATCTATATATAGTATATATATATACACATATATATGAGTTCTGTTCCTAATTCCTCTTTAGAAAGGTAGTTTCACCACCGAAAATTATATGTTTTAGTTTCTGTGTTTGTCGACTAGTTAGTGAATTTACATTATTGTGCACGTTCATGGGTTTTTCAAGAAAGTGACTTTATATATATATATATATATATATCTATATATATACATATATATATATCAGGGAAAGGAACTGGCCCCCCTACCCTGATGTGTGAATATTCACACGCCGTCGGGCTTGGTACATGGGTGAGCCCTACCATCACCTCCTAAACCGACCTTCGGGTTGATTACTGTGTTTATGGTTTATATATATATATATATATATATATATATATATACACATACCCTCCCATGGACTACAACCTTGTCGTGGTGGAAGGGCTTGTGTGTTCCGATGACCCCTAGAGCTGTGCTGGCGGGAGTAATAATAATTACTCCTGGAAGGGTCACCCATGCCAGATAGGTCGAAGGTTAAGAGCCAGACGAAAGGTAGTCCACGCAGCGTCTGTTCCTCAGTGAGGCGGCTGCAATGGCGTCTGACCCCAGTGGGGCGGCCATTAAGTGATGGTGTCACGTTAAAAACACTATTGAGGAAGGCAACGGGAAACCACCTCAATTATCATTCCCAAGAAAATATGATGGAGCAAAACAGAAATTGAGTCCTGGCAACTGCGGGACTCGGCCCAAGGGGCCGTGTGTCGTGCCCGGCAGCGGGGGAGGCAAGGCTTCCGCGGTCGTCATCCCACGAAATCCTTGCGGGGGAGAAATAACAGCAGCAGGACAGAAGATGCAGAAGAAGACGAAAGTAGTTAGAATAGGAACCTGGAACGTCAGGACAATGTTGAGGAGAGGCAAATTAGAAAATATTAAGCGAGAGATGGAAAGAGGTAACATAGATGTTTTAGGCCTCTGCGAGGTGAGATGGAAGGATAGCGGGGATTACTGGAGTGACAATTATAGAGTAATATACAGCGGCGGGGACGAGAGCCAACGAGGGGTTGCCGTAATTTTAAATAAAGGGGTAGGAAGAAGCGTAGTCAACATAGAGCAAGCGACAGATAGAATTTTACTCGTAGAGATTAAAGCAGAGCCGACGAACTTGGTCATTATTCAGGTATACATGCCACCGAGCAACCACAAGGAGGAAGAAGTCGATAGGATGTATGATGAGTTAGAGGATATCATCGCGAGTGTTCCTGCAGGGAAACATTTGATAGTGATGGGGGATTGGAATGCGACGGTAGGCGAAGGAAGAGATGGTGGTGAGGTGGGGGACTATGGGTTAGGCACGAGGAATGAACGCGGGGAGAAAGCAATTGAATTCTGCAGGAGACAGGGGTTAGTCATCACTAACACATGGTTTAGACACCACAAAAGGCGTAGGTATACATGGAAAATGCCAGGTGACTCAGAAAGGTATCAGTTAGATTATATTATGGTTAGGCACAGGTTTAGGAACAGTGTGATAAATTCGCACAGTTTCCCAGGAGCGGATGCGGACTCTGACCACAATTTAGTTGTTATGAAATGTAATGTTCGTTTCAAGAAGATAAGGCAAGGGCGGCGGGCTAAAAAATGGAATTTAGAAGCAGTAAATGAATTAACGAGGAAGGAGTATCAGGAGGCTATAGAGAAAATGATGGATGATGGTAAAGAACTGAGTACTATCGAAGAAAAATGGGAATGTATCAAGAAAGGGATATTGGAAGCCGCTAAAGACACTATAGGAACCGTTAATGGGAAAAGGATGAGGAAACCATGGGTAACGGAGGAGATGATTGCAAAGATGGATGAGAGAAGAAGATGGAAAAATGTAAACACAGAGTTAGGCAAAATGAAGTACAAAGAGTTAAACAATAAATTGAGAAGGGCCACAAATAAAGCAAAAGAAGAATGGTGGAAAACGCAATGCGAGGATATGGAAAGTTTACAGAAGAAGGGTGAAATTGGTGCTCTATACAGCAAGGTTAAGTTATTATCGGGAAGTAAGAAGGCAAGATGTGTGCTAACAGTTAAAGATAAATGGGGTAAGATAATAGTTGAACCAGGAAAAATCCAAGAGAGATGGAAGGAATATATAGAAACACTGTATGGTAAAGAACTTAGGCCGACAAGGTTAGACATAGAAGAGGAACATGACGTAGAAGAAGATAGCTTAGGTCCAGGCATACTCGACGATGAAATAGAAAGGGCATTAAAGGAGATGAAAGCAAATAAGGCTGTGGGGGTGGACAATATTCCTGTAGAAATGTTAAAATGGTTAGGGAAAGGTGGGAAGAAGGCCATATATGGACTGATTCGTAGTATCTATGAGGAAGGAATCTGGCCGGAAGATTTTGTGAGATCGGTGTTAGTTCCTATTCCAAAAAAGGCAAAGGCTTCGTCATGTGAGGATTACAGAACAATAAGTTTGATATCCCACGCAGCTAAAGTTATTCTCAGGATCATCAACAAAAGGATAGAGAGTAAGGCAAATGATTACTTAGGGGATGATCAGTTTGGGTTCAGGAAAGGAAGAGGTACGCGTGATGCCATTGCAGTAATGAGATCACTAGTCGAGAGGAATATAGAATACAATCAGGACGTTTTTGCCTGTTTTGTAGATTTCGAAAAAGCGTTTGATAGAGTGAATTGGGAAAAATTAATGCGTGTATTGCAGAAAATAGGAATGGATTGGAGGGACAGGAGACTGATCCGCAACCTGTACATGTCTCAGACTGCTCAGGTGCGAGTGGGGAACGGAGAGTCCGGATGGGCAGTGTTAGGAAGAGGTGTAAGGCAGGGTTGCCCATTGTCACCGGTACTGTTCAACGTATATGTAGAGGAAATGATTAAAGAGGCATGGGAAGAACTGGAGGTAGGAATGAAAGTCGGAGGGGAATTCGTAAAATCGGTTAGGTTTGCTGATGACCAAGCATTAGTTGCTCAGTCAGCCAAGGGGTTGCAAGCATTGTTGAGTGAATTGGAGGTTCAGTGCGATAAATATGGGATGAGAATCAATATTAATAAAACAAAGGTTATGCGATTTTCCAGAAAGAAAAAGGCTAAGCTAAATATTAAAATAGGAGGGGAAAAAATAGAGCAGGTAGAACAGTTTACATATCTCGGAAGTGTTTTGGACCAACACGGTCAAAGTGGTAGGGACGTAAGGAGAAGAATTGCGCTAGGCAAGGAGGCTTTCTCAAGGAGGAGGGAGTTGATGACGGGGACGTTGAGTAGGGATGTTAAGACAAGACTCGTAAAAACTCTGATATGGAGCGTAGCTATGTACGGCGCGGAAACGTGGTCGCTGAAGCAGGAGGATAGACGTAGATTGGAGGCTTTTGAAATGTGGGTGTGGAGAAGAATGGAAAAGGTGAAATGGACCGAAAGGAAAACAAATGAGGAAGTACTGGAAATGGTGGGTGAGGAGAGGGGTTTGTTGAGAGAAATCCTATGGAGGCAGGAAAAATGGATGAAAGGCGTATTGAGCGGTAGTGGAATGTTGAAGAGGGTAATAGAGGGAAGAATGTTGGGAAAGCGAGGTAAGGGTAGGAACAGGATAGGGATGTTGGACGAGATGAAGGGAGGAAAGAAGTACACCGAGATGAAGAGGGACCTGATATAGATTAGTTTGCTAGGTGGGGAGTCACAAAATGTTTATTTGATAGTTGGGTCCATCCAAAAACCTACCTTAACCGGTAGATTACCTAAAAAAAAAAAATACACATACATAATTATGCAAATATATATTTTAACACACACGACCACCTTTGGCACACGTAAAAAAATCTCGTATGTTAAGAAGCGGTGACGAGACGATGTCTATACAGCTATACCTGTATATTCGTGATTGTTCTTAATCATTTCCTATACTCACGAAAGAACGTATATTTTTTCAAATTCATGTCAAGTAATAACATGATTATTACTAAGAAAAGGAATAACATATAGAGGATGGGACTTTGATGCAAAGGCGTCACTGGCTATGCACGTATTTTGGATCTATATCCTAGATTTAATCGTAGAAAATATTTGAATAAGACAATGACAAGTTCACTAATTTATCTATTTTTAAAGAAAATCGAAAGTAAATGACTAAAGAGGCATGGGAAGAACTGGAGGTAGGAATGAAAGTCGGAGGGGAATTCGTAAAATCGGTTAGGTTTGCTGATGACCAAGCATTAGTTGCTCAGTCAGCCAAGGGGTTGCAAGCATTGTTGAGTGAATTGGAGGTTCAGTGCGATAAATATGGGATGAGAATCAATATTAATAAAACAAAGGTTATGCGATTTTCCAGAAAGAAAAAGGCTAAGCTAAATATTAAAATAGGAGGGGAAAAAATAGAGCAGGTAGAACAGTTTACATATCTCGGAAGTGTTTTGGACCAACACGGTCAAAGTGGTAGGGACGTAAGGAGAAGAATTGCGCTAGGCAAGGAGGCTTTCTCAAGGAGGAGGGAGTTGATGACGGGGACGTTGAGTAGGGATGTTAAGACAAGACTCGTAAAAACTCTGATATGGAGCGTAGCTATGTACGGCGCGGAAACGTGGTCGCTGAAGCAGGAGGATAGACGTAGATTGGAGGCTTTTGAAATGTGGGTGTGGAGAAGAATAGGAAAAGGTGAAATGGACCGAAAGGAAAACAAATGAGGAAGTACTGGAAATGGTGGGTGAGGAGAGGGGTTTGTTGAGAGAAATCCTATGGAGGCAGGAAAAATGGATGAAAGGCGTATTGAGCGGTAGTGGAATGTTGAAGAGGGTAATAGAGGGGAGAATGTTGGGCAAGCGAGGTAAGGGTAGGAACAGGATAGGGATGTTGGACGGGATGAAGGGAGTAAAGAAGTACACCGAGATGAAGAGGGATCTGATATACACGTAGATTAGTTTGCTAGGTGGGGAGTCACAAAATGTTTATTTGATAGTTGTGTCCATCCAAAAACCTACCTTAACCGGTAGATTACCTAATAATAATTTATGTATAGATGATGCAAGCTAGTTGATTTTTCGGGTACCAGATCTTCCTGGGAAACCATAACCAGCACAGGGAAAGGAACTGGCCCCCCTACCCTGATGTGTGAATATTCACACGCCGTCGGGCTTGGTACATTTGTGAGCTCTACCATCACCTATTAAACCGACCTTCGGGTTGATTACTGTGCTTATAGATGATGCGGAAGTACTCACGAGAGCAAAATAACTTTTGGACGGCACAATATAACACAGAATAAAACAGATAACACGTAAAAGGACACTCACACTGTAGATGATTTGAGCTTTCGGCCTACTCCGAGGCCTTCTTCAGGTCAGACTCTGAGTCTAATATATATATATATATATATATATATATATATATATATATATATATATATATATATATATATATATATATATATATATATATTATTCTCACACATAGAAATAGATATATAAGGAAAGGGGATAGGAAAACACATAAAAGACAAAGGAGATATTTTTACATTTGTGACCTTCCCCACCTTTCCTGTGTTTGTCTTTTATGTGTTTTCCTATCCCCTTTCCTTATATATCTATTTCTATGTGTGAGAATAATATTTGTTCGCCGTAAGGCGGGATTTTCGTGTTTGAATATATATATATATATATATATATGACGACGGTCTAACAGTCGAAACGTCAATGCATACTGTGAGTGTCCTTTTTTATGTTATTTCACACGCATATATATATATATATATATATATATATATATATATATATATATATACACACACACATACGTTTTTAAGGAATTTTCTACAAAGTGATATCGACGTCGCGAAAACGGTGACTAAAATTCAATCAGATGCCGAGAGAATTTCTACATCGAATGACACTGATTCCCTGGCATCGACATCTCAGCGCATTCGAGTCGAACGGTTACGAAAGAGATCAGGTAAGTCTAGCAGGCAGCGCTCGGACACAACAACGCGATTAAAAGATTACGAACTCTCACTTCGAGGGTGTCTAACGCTTCACGCCTCCTCTCTCTCTCTCCACCCTCGGCCTTAACCGTCCCTACAGGTTTCCAACCGCAATCAATAACGCAGCAAGGACGCGGAGTGGGGGAGGAAATGCATTATTTCAATGCCTTACCGCAGAGGATCGTGACGCACAACAAACAAGCAACGGCGTAAAAAAAACGAAATTTCCTGCTAACGCCCCAGTATATGAAACCAAACGCTGCGTTTCACAGTTGACGAAATGGATAAACGTGCGGATCATTTGTGATCTTCGGGGAGATAAAGGGGTATGAATCCTAGTTTGTAGCATGCAGAGTGTCCCCAAGGATGATGGAATGAAGATACAGGCGTTACTACAGAAATCAATGAAAGGAGGGCACCGCAAAATCCAACGGATGGGAATTACAACCGATAGCTATTTACACATCATCACACTTATAGTAATAAGTTGCTGATCGATTACTCAAATGACATACACTGATATATTGACACGTACTACGGGTGCAGTTTCTCATTTTTCAACTGTGAAAGTCATAAGCCACAGCACAAAAACAATCCTTCAGAGCACTTCAGCGAATTTAATTGAACAACATTATTAACACAAGGGATTCTTGGCAGTTGCCCTGGCATCCAACGGAGTTTATATCAAGGTATCTGTTCCTCATTTAATTTATAGGCAACCTCAATCAAAGGTACAATATTTCATAACGTTAACTAATCAACATTTTCCCACGCTATTCTTAGTTTACATATGCATATGATTTTCGTTTTTATGGAAAAGTTTCCTTAATTTTTAATTTTAATTTTTCATTGAATTTTCTTTTCTTTAGTTCCTACTTTAATTTTATAAAGCCAATTGGATCCGGGCACTAAATCGGTGTTAGTAAGATTTTTTATTCTATCCCCTTAGAACTTTCCTTTTAATGGGAATTCTGGAATAAAAATGCATTGATCCGCCGTCAAGATTACCAGAAGTTCTAGAGTTTGTTCCTAGATGCTTATCAAGCGCTTAGTCGATTAAAAAAAATCGTCTAGGTATTTCACTTCGAAACAACTTGCGATTTATTTTTTATCTTTCCGCCGATTTTTATCCAATGGTTACTGAATTTGGTGGACTTGATTACGATATGAATTGGATATTAATGTAAATTTGAACTTTTTCAAAAGTCCCTTTGCCATTTGGCTATCAGCTCAAAACTTTTAATGAAGGTTAGGCAAACCATCACATTTTTTTAAAATAATGAAATGGGAATTTAGGGAATTCAAGGAAAACAAAAACAAGAAGACACATTTTCCCTTCCGATATTTATAAATCAGCGAATACTCTCCCGTGTAATATTAGAAAATGTAATAAGAAAACTAAAAGAACTGCATAACTGAAGATTTTGATTTATTTCGTTCTTGAATTTCACAGGTTTTTCAATATTTATTACATCATTGATAACTGATTATGGCTTTAGTTCCACATCTTCAACAAGAAATTCTGGATAAAAATCATACTTCTGCTTTTGATTAAGGTTTTTGGCCAAATTAACAAACCAATTATGTTTACCCACTTGGTTGGAGTATCATTTTAAATGATAGCACCAAGCTTGGAGGTATGCAAGAACTGAATTTTGCAGCAAAGTCAAACGGATCAGTTTCTCTTTATAGGAGAGCAATACATATTTCTCCTTCAATTGTGGAAAATATATTTTCATAATCATACACTTTCACCGGCGAAATAAAAATTGTTTCGTAAAGATGCATAGCCAAATAAATATTTGGCTATGCATCTTTACCACATTGACTAAAAAATGATTGGTTCACTTTTTTTTCTAAGTTCGCTCTTGCAGACGAAGGGACCTAAAATATTTGCGTGAATTATTTCTGATCCCAAAAGATTTCCGCCATTTTATCACATTTTCAGATGGAATCAACATTATTATTTGACCTCTCGTTTCGAATAGCCGGCAATGGCCTTCAGATCTAACTCATGCTACTTAGATAACGTGATCCAATTTACATTTAAATTCGGTTTCCCTTTCTGCTTTTGATAGACCTTTTCAAAAATCCCGAAATACTACAGCATTTTTGAAGTAAAAAAATTGAATTCTCTGGGAGCTTCAAAAGTTTGTCTTCATGAAAAATATATTAACTCTTCTTTATGGCATATTGGCTTTATTATCCCATTTATTTCCATTTCTGTGAAGCAATTATGAAAGACTCTGCAACAGGTTCTTCCTTTTTTTATTTTTGATTTCCTTGACAAATAGAATACACGGTCTGACTTTGTGAAGGGACCTCCTAGAGGATCAAATATATGCCAAATCCAATTTGAACGCGAAACGAATTCACCAAATCTCATTTTTACAAACTTCAATTTAAAATGAAATAACAAAGCCCAAAACAACGTCTACCCCGGTATTATTTACGACGATTTTAGCTTCGCCTTTCGTTATCAAATAACCGGTGTAATTTACAGAAATCATCTATTATGGAACTTCAACACTACCCAAGTAACGATTAGACGCAAGTTTTAAAACTCCAATTGAAATTATTCACCCACATTGCCCTTTACAGGATTTTGTTGACTCTTTTATTGGCCTGGATGTGGGCGATGGTAGAATGTTTAACTCCATATATTTTATTTTGTATATAACTCTGATCGCTATAGTAGACGTGTTCAACAAATAACTTAGTGATAAACTTGTTTCATGGTTTTGTCATGGAGGGGTGAACATATTGCAAATCCCAGCAAAAGAAATGGAATTGAATTCCACTCACAACCTTCAATTAATCTATTAAAAATGATTTAGGACGCAACATGTTTTTGTGAACAACGATCTTAACTGTCGTTAGATACTCTTGCTTGAAAACCGTTTATACATTGAAAAATAACTTCAGAAAATGAACGAAGCCTCGAAACCCAACATAAATGATTTCACTTATTTGCACTTGTCTATGTTAGATGTCGATGACAATTCAACTTTAGATTTTTGCTTTGGTGTTAAGGGAAATTAATGGCTGACAAGTTAATTAACTTCAACAGTTCTACAAACCTAAAATAGGTTTGAAATTTTGCATTATTTGTTTTTGCAAACCTTTATCATTAGTTTTTTAAAATTTTTTTCCCATGTATGAATAATTTACTGCTGCTGTCCTCTACCGGTGATTGACCATTGATATTTTTTTGCGTATTACCGAGAACAATGCGCATAACGCGACGTTATTCTTTAGCAAAGCAGGCGATTGCAGAACTCAGGAGCCACTTCGAATGACTCACGCTCGCGCCAGGAATAGAGTCCGTCGTCTTCGATTTCGCATTGCGAAACATGTAAATGGTGATAGGTTTTTTGATACACTACGCCAATAATGATAACCAACATGCGCTATGAAGATCCGTGACCACACCCATCATATTAGTAGAATTTCATCAATAAGATGTTTTTAATGGAACCAGAAACATTAATATACAGTCTTTTGGTCTCTTGGGAATTGAAGACGGCTACACTCTCTAGTTCTATACCTTAACAGCTTGCACGGCAATAAATTACGACAAAGATTAATATGTTTTCCATCAATCTTTTGCCCTCATAACATCGATTACCCCAAATTCTACCCTATACCACAGGTTTTGACATTCAGTTGCTTAACGCATCCCTTACATTCGCTTTTCTGTATTTCTATGAATTTTCCTCGACAATATTTCCCTTTTCCATTACTATGCCTGAGATTTCTGTGATCATTTTCCTCCCTATCTTTTTTATCGTCCGTTTTCTCCTCTGAATCAACATCTCTAAAATATTCAAATCTAGGATTTCCTTCCCTCAAACGGCCAAGTTGCGGAACGTCAAGAAACTACACTCCACAGAAAAATTTTCTCTGTTCTTATCCTTAAGTTAACATTTAAAGACCTTGACTTAAACTCCTTCCTAATAGTTAATTCAACTTTTTAGCACAATTCATCTCTTGATGTCCTTTCTCTGGACATTTCTTTTTCAAAACTTCTGATTTTAATTCTTTTCATCTTCCTCCAATCCAAACAAATGTATTATTCTTTCAGCTTTCAACGATGCCTACTCAGCATTTTTTTCCGTCACGGATTGAACAACTATCTTCAACATTTGGTTAAGTATTAAAAGAAATAATTTGAGCTCCAACTAATTTCTAAGTCCTCCGTTCAAAATGTCCACTCATTTCTCCCCTAACCCCTACTACCCAACCTCACCCTTTCCATCTTAATTCATTCTACCATTTCCTCCAAACATCTGAAGTATACTCTTATCCTGGTTTCTTCCGATTCATCTCAAAAATCTTCTCTTTTGTCTTCTCAGTATTAATTCGCTTGTCGCACAGAAGAATAGTTCAATGTAGTAATTCAGATAAGGTTGAATATCATTATTCTTGTAATTTAATGATATCAGAAAACGGACCACTGCTCAGTATACGAGTATGTTAGATTGATAAGTTTTATTATTAAAGAGCTTTATGATCTGGGGTAACTTATTAGAGTTAGAAACAAAAGTATGGTTAATTCTGCTCAGAATATTACATTAATTAGTCCAAAATAGGTTATAAAAACCAAAGAAAATCATTAGTTGTCTGAAGTGTGACTTTATAGAATCCATTTCGTTTAGATTTCAAAATGATAACTTCATATTTTCACAGTATTTTAATTATACACGACCCGGGGCTCGACGCTGAAGGTTATCAGCATCATAAATTTCAAGTAACTCAGCAAAAAGATCATACGTAAGTAAATAAATTGAAGCAGTTGAAACAATAAACAATAGGTATAGGAAAATGTCGATCAGAACCAAAGGCACAGTTATAGGACAATAATATGAATAATGTAACACATACCAGAAACCCAAACAATTGAATTATAAGTTTTCAAAAAGGATAGCCATTTAGCCACTGATTTTAAAGGTGAGAATAATTTATCTTTGAGAGACGAGGAGATTAAACGTGAGAGGGTTGGGAGTTCCAACATTTCTAGGCAGTAATAATTAAATAATTAATTCTAACATGGTTAGAGGGTGGAATATAGGTAAAAATCTGGAATGATATCTCGTCAATCCTTTTGAAACGCTTGTTCTGAGGGTAAGAATATCATTAGAATGAGTCCGGTTGCGGATATGTGAGAGTGTTAAGTGGTGCACACAGCAAGTTCTAATCATGCATCACTCGTCATCTCCTCTAAAAAGCACACATTTAAGATACAATATCCCATTGTCTTTCGATGACCAGTTGTTACTAGTTTAATGAATTTCGCGCCCATAACATCACATGACACTCTTGTTCGCTCAATCGGTAGCTGCGTGGGCAGAGAGCACACTACGTGTTGACCAGGAAGTTCCGGGTCATTCTTGGCTCAATATTCTATTCCCGGGAGTAAAATTATGATACCTCTATAGACTGAATAAGAGAAGTGAATGTTTCAAAGTGAACACGAGCACAATAGGAAGGCTAAATTTATCACCACAGTATGAGGGCATACATTACAACTATCAGAACATTTCAATTATTTGAAAAGTAGGTATTTCAAAAATTGGGAAAGTAGTAAGAACATAAGGAGAGAATAATAAATATACTAACAATTTTCCACTAGAAAGTTGCATAGTGGAAAATTGCTACTATATTTTCCTTATTATTCGAATTCTACCACATCACGCCTGAAATTAGGAGAGGAATTGTGCTAGGTAAAGATTCTTTCACACAAAGCTATGAAAAAGACCCTATATAATGGTTAACAGAAAAGACCAGAGAAAATATTGGCTCGGAGCGTAGTACCTGTTTATGACTGCACATCACGTTTTTTGATGGAAGAAAAATAGCGTATATTGGAGGCTTATGAGATATGGGTACAGAAGAGAAAGTGTTAAGTAAATAAAATGGACGAAAATGGGAAAAAATGAGAAGTTTTGATTGATTTCATCTCATTGATTTCCTGGATTTTTCCCGAATTGCCTTATATCCATACTCTATCAAAATTCCGTAATTAATAGCGCAATATTTACCCATGGCTTTTGAAACTTGGAACGTATTAGTTAATATTACAATCATCTATCTTTCTTTACTCACCACTCAATCAATTTGAATTCACAACATGTGCACACAATTTGTTCAAAAATCAAAGTTCACGGACAATAAAGACGTTTTTTCATTAACATGGTATTTTCTCAGTACCCCACCCACTTAAATAACAGATGATATATGAAACGGAGGTTTTATGCAATAAAAAGCAACAACAAACATTATATTTATTCAGAAATAACAACAAAACTAAAGAAATGAACATCGAAAAATCAGTTAAACATCGGAGCGAAAACTTAGCGTTTTGCGTGATCACGAAAAAAGTAAAGCGCTAGCCGGGATGAAGCAATATATACATATATAGCACTCCTTATTTCCCGGCATCATTCAGAGAAGAAAAGATGAACTAAAGGTCCAATAACAAACGCAGTACGGGGGATTTCATGGGATGATTGAAGGGTTGAAAGGGAAACTTCGGACACGGCCCAAAATAATGGATGAAATGTAGAAATTTCAAGAGGACAGAGAAACCCGTTTCCCATTTAAATGACATTCATTTTGAGGCCAGATTGCTGATAATATTTAATCGGCTCATGAAGAGTTATCTCCTCATCCTTTTTTGAGCCAGCCTTGATGCTTCTGAGCGTGCTCCAATAGTCAATTGCCTAAATGATACTCGTAAGTAGGCGGAGGGAAGGGGTATTTGGTGATTGGTGGGCACGATGATTAATAATTAAGTAAACTGATAGCTCATTCGCCTCTCAAAATAAAAATAATAAAAAAAATGCGATAACACTATTTTTTATTCTCATTGCGGAAAATTAGGCCTAAATATGTACTCATATTCGCTCGGACGGAATAAAATACTAATTGTTTTGGGTTGCGAAAGACTGTCAGGTATCAGAAAAAGCAATGGTACAATAATTATGATCGATGATTAAATGATCCCTGAAAATTTGGATGCGAGCAATAAAGAGCCCTTCATTAAAAAAATTATATTTTCAATGAGTGAATAAATTTTTAGAGGAAGCTAATAATACGTTTTCTGCTACCGTACTCGGTGTGGCAGAATACTTGACATTATCGCAAGATGATATTGAAAATATATTGATATTTCACGCTCGCTTGAGTCATTTCATTCAAGGGGAAACGTAAAGTAAATAAAATGGAGTCCTCTTCGTGCATCAAAGGTTTGCAGCAAAAAAAAATAGAATGATCCCGCACCGGGGCCGCGGTAACCCAGGCAACGATCGCAATGATTACTCGGTGGAGTAAAAAAACAAACAAACCTCAACCTTCACTCTTGAAAGAGGGAATTGGATACGGCTGCTTCTTCCAACTCCTTCTTCCGGCCCAACACGCAAAACCTCAAACTGCCTTTTCCTCCCTCACATCCTCTGCCCGAGAACGAGAAAAGCCTCCAAAAAACGTCGATGCGAAAAAACCGCAGCCGAAAAATAAAATAGCACAAAAACGCTAATTTTTCAAACCTGAAAAATCACCGAACCATCATATCAGGGACGGGGGAGGGGGGTCAATGGGAAGACTTGCAATAATAATCTAGGAGAAAGGGGCGTATCTTCAATTATCCGAGGACAGGGGAAGGGTATTATAAGGAGCAGGACGGGAAATAAATGGGGATTGTATCTGCCCAAGCGCGCGTTGATCCGCGTTCGAGAAGGAAGAAAGGGCCTCCGGAGCGATAATGATCACGGCCAGATTATTACACTTCCCGATGCGAAGAACGCGGATCGGGGGCCACGCCCCTGTTCTTCCGTGCCCCCTGGGCGCCAAAGAAACGTTAGTGGTAGGAAGAATGGGAGCGGAGACGGAAATTCAATTCATAAATCCATTTTCGTGGTCGGATTTGTCATCCCTAAGCATGCATATTTTGAATTTTCCACTTTTCTTTTACGCCACCAAAGCGTAAAAGTAGGTGAAAAAGAGTGAAAGGCAATGGCATTTTATGAACGAAAGAAAAGAAATACCAATTTAAAGTAAAACGTAAAATAAAAGGAATGAATTGGAAGCATGATGTTTTATGGATTTTAAATTAAAATAACATAAATCAAAAATCAAATTTTAAAAGCTGATCTCTGACATTGTGTCCTCTCATCCGATTTGAATAATGTCGATGCTCCCGGTAAGAATACTTAATTTTCTCATTCGTTACAATAAGAATAATAAACCTTTTTACTTTCACTTCATTCAGAATTTCATTAAGAATTAGGTGTCACAGACGACAGATTTATGGGTGTACATTCGATATATTCACGCGTGAACTACGATCACCGATTTATAACTTCACACACGAAGAATAGTACGTACTTCACCTACCTGTTCAAGTTATCCACACTTGGGTTTCGAATTAATCGCCCATTAATGTTGCACTAAAACCTCAATCAGGATAAAATGCTAAGGGGTTTCGAATAAGTTTATTCAATTATCTTCATGAAATCTCCATAATTTATAATGTAAAAAGTTATAAATTGAAAAATAAATTAATAATTTCTTCGTAAATTACAGTTTAAACATTCTTGAAATTATTTCAGCAGGATATCTTATTTATTTTAGTGATATAGTAAAGTAAAAAAGTAATTTAGAAAAATAATTAAATTGAAAACTGGTTTTATTTCCATAATATATTGTTTGTTTCAAGTCTTTAATTTTCTATCGCCACAATAAAAATCAATTCATCCAGTAAAGCCTGAAGTTTTACTTAACCTATCGCCAATTCAAGTTACAATATTCGATGGTCGAGGAAAGCACTTTAAAGCGCCGGGCTTATTAGTTTAGTAATCACCGTCATATAGGGACTATCCCTGTTAATTTCCAATGGAAAAAGGTGCCTGTGCACTATGTATCACATATGACATTTTATCACACAAAATGTGAATGAATATTATTATTAGGTAATCTACCGGTTAAGGTAGGTTTTTGGATGGGCACAACTATCAAATAAACATTTTGTAACTCCCCACCTAGCAACCTAATCTATATCAGGACCCTCTTCATCTCTGTGTACTTCTTTCCTCCCTTCATTCCGTCCAATATCCCTATCCTGTTCCTGCCCTTTCCTCATTTGCCCAACATTCTCCCCTCTATTACCCTCTTCAACATTCCACTACCGCTCAATACGCCTTTCATCCATTTTTCCTGCCTCCATAGAATTTCTCTCAACAAACCCCTCTACTCACCCACCATCTCTAGTACTTCCTCATTTGTTTTCCTTTCGGTCCATTTCACTTTCTCCATTCTTCTCCACACCCACATTTCAAAAGCCTCCAATCTACGTCTATCCTCCTGCTTCAGTGACCACGTTTCCGCACCGTACATAGCTACGCTCCATATCAGAGTTTTTACGAGTCTTGTCTTAACATCCCTACTCAACGTCCACGTCATGAACTCCCTCCTCCTTGAGAAAGCCTCCTTGTCTAGCGCAATTCTTCTCCTTACGTCCCTACCACTTTGACCGTATTGGTCCAAAGCACTTCCAAGATATGTAAACTGTTCTACCTGCTCTATTTTTTCCCCTCCTATTTTAATGTTTAGCTTAGCCTTTTATGAATGAATATTTGAATGGAAATGCGAATGGTGATAGAAATCTCTGCCGTGCCAAGCGTTTTGCGTTTCACGACAATAATTCTTGGATAACGGTCGAATAACACAAAACATGAGTCTGTTTTTAAGAATATATTTTACGATTTAATTTGAGAAGACCTTTCAAATTTATGGAAAGAAATTAAAAATATTTCATCACCGAAAATATTTGTCTTTCCTCTTCCTTTAATCCAAATGATAAAATTAATCACGTTTCGAAATCTGAATCTTTAAAACATTAATGCCTTTCACATATTATCCGAAACGATTGGATCTATTCCAATTGCATTCAAATTTATAGATGCTAAGTTGTAAATATCTTTCCCCTTTTTAAGATTCTTAATAATATTTAGACTAAAAACAGGGTATTGGGTTTGATTTAACAACACTGCCCCATAATTAAATAAGGATTACGATTGCAATTTTAAATGGTGTCACGTCACAAAAGTTGAAAAAAGTGAAACGTATCGCTTGACTGATTCCCAAAAGTTATGCATCGGAAGACTCCTGCACAAAAACAGTATCATTGTGCTTGGAAATATGTAACAGCGTATTCAGATGAAGCTTCCATTAAAAAATTAATAGGGGTTATATTCTAAAAAAATTACACCAATACCCCTCAATCAAGGTAACTGAGATTTAAAAAAAATTCACAAATGAAATAAAAAGATATTTGTGGGTCGTAAAACTGAGATGAACGGTGATCACTAAAGAAGGTGAAAATATTTCATGGAATATGCATACTCCATGGATACTTTTAAAAGACTTAAGTAATTTACTGGTAATTTACTAATTTTATTCCTCCCGGTTCACACAAAAACGCACGAATACACATCTATTCAAGGGGACTGATGGATGTATTAGCTTGTTACTCCTACTACTTTATAAAGTCAATTTTAAATGATAAATACGAATATTGGCAGGATAAGATATTTTTCTCCACTCCGGTTCATAAATAGGCATAGATTCTAAGCACTTGAGGTACGAAAGACTATCTAACTGTAGCTTTAAGTATTTTAGCAGAAGATATAGAGATTTTAAAATAAATTTACTTGTTGGGCTGGCGGGTGTCGACAATTTTCCGCCAAAGAAACAACGTTCAGAAAAAAATCCCATTACGTAGCGGCCCCATCGCTAATCGCTGATGGCATATGAGGGGTGTAAGGGTGAAATTTGAATATGATTGAGCCCTTCACCAGGGCGACCGGTGAATAATCCGCATTCACTCCCCTGTAAATTGGTCACACCATAAAATACCCATCCCTCAAAGCTAAAATACAATTTACAGGCTTTTGTAACTGCCTCATAAAAAACCTTATTACGGCAATAACTTTATCTCAACACTTATTTAGTATTAATATCCCAATGTATGCCTGCAATTTGAAGGACAATATTAAAAGGATAGTCATCCACCAGAGGATTGGCTTAACTTGAATTTTAGTGCAGGAAAACGAGCTCGTGATGATGTGTGGACTTTGCTTTGAAAGAAGAACAAAAACTTCATCCAACGTCTCAGTGGATGACTCGTTCATATTCAAATTTTACCCTTTGCTCTCCGTGATGTGTAACACCGTTGAGAAAGGAAACATAGGCCTCATGTCCGCATTAATGTAATCCCATGACCTGAAAATCTAGGTCAATAATTACTGAATTAAACCTTGAAGGACGAATGAAATCAATTACTTCATGTTTCAGATAATGGAGATTTTAAACATTCACCTTTACTTCTATTTGTACATTTCTAAAAATGAAAAAAAAAAACAAATGAATTGTACCATGCGTTATGCTGCATTACGATATCATCAGTTTCCGTCTCACCATTATACCCCATGGCGTCATATTGCAACAAAGCGATTTTGAACATACATTAGTTATTCAGAGGAATAACGTAAATAGATATGAAAGTGACGTACAAGCAAAAAAAATAAAAATTAAACTTCGGTAGACAATAACACACATTAAAATAGAAAAATAAAAAGACTCGTTTTATCAATGATACGAGGTAATGGGTACCAGGCATTAAAATTTGGGCAGAAATATCGACGTTTGCGACTAAAACTGAAAATAACAATATTTTATCAAAATAAAGCAGTTTCAATCCATGGAGGTGTTTTTTTTATTTTTGTATGACAATTAGGTCTCTTGCCACTGAGGATGTCTATTAGAAAATGGTAACGATAGCTCCACCTCAAAAAAGTTACTGGGGCAAATCTAAAGGAATTTTCTGAACGCGGGCTTAAATAAAATCAAGGAATGCCTGCTTGAAGATTGTTTTCCTTTGATTTTGCTTAGGAATTTAGGCGAGATCATTACTTTGGAATAACAAAAAAGTTTGAATTTGAAACATAATAAATAGGGATATTACAATTAAAAGAGTCAAAAGCGAAAGATTTTGAAAGAAAAGGCAATCGAAAACAAAATGGCCAGAAAAAGTTATTTAGTGTTTCACATACTGCTTGAATTGTCCAACTATAGATAAGATACAGGGTTCGTCCGGAAAATAAGTGTCTTGACAAATAAGTCTTTTTTGACAAAAAGGGAGTCGTCCACTACGAATTTGTACCTGAACGACAAACTGTAAATGCTGCATTTTACGTCCAAGTGCTCGACAGGCTTCGAAAACGAGTCACCCGCGTCCGGCCAGCGATCAAAAACATCTGGCGGCTGCATCACGACAATGCACCGTCTCACACCGCGCTTGTCGTATCGGACTTCTTGGCCAAGCACGGCGTGGCAACGCTGCCGCACCCGCCCTACAGCCCGGACTTGGCACCACCGGACTTCTTTCTGTTCCCGAAGATAAAGAGGAGTTTGAAAGGAACGCGATACGGGACTTTGGACGCCGTCAAAGAGGCCGTGACGGCGTGTCTTCGAGAGGCTCCCGATGATGCCTTCGCGGGAGCGTTCCAGGAATGGGAACGCCGCTGGAACAAGTGCATCGACTCACTAGGGTCCTATTTTGACGAATATTAGCTTAAGATATGTGAAAGTGTAATAAATTTTTTTCCCTGAGCTCAGTACACTTATTTTCCGGACGAACCCTGTACATCAAGAAACAGAAACTTGTGAGATGTGCATGTTTTACTTCACGATTAAATTGATAAAATATGGTAATTAATTGTACGTGCTATAACGAATTATGCTTCCTGTCACTTTAAACTTCCGTCCTAATGGTGAGTCAAATTTAAATACAATAAAATCGTAATTTTACAAAATAATTTTAAGCAAAATTAATTTTTAGCGATGAAAAATTAACTGAATTCAACCAAAGGAATATTTATTTGCCAAGGGCCTGACGAAGTAACGTGCAATTCGTTTTAATAGGACTTTATCCCAGTGATCCCAAGTTAGTCCCGATTGGGATGTCACGTACTTGAAATATACTTTCCTTCCAAGACACACTGAGAGCATTCTGGTAATGATAATCATCACTACAGTATAGAAAATATCTAGGGGAGCAAAAATAAGGATATGTGATTAGATTCAGTCAGTCGAAATAAAATGAGATCGAATATCATTGCATCATTGAATGGGTGAAACTTGCTAAGGGGAATTAAATGAGGGATTGAACGGTTCTCGGGAAGAAACATAAAATGTACTTGAGAGCCGTAAAGATTGGAAACTGTGGAATTGTTGAAAAGTGAGCAAAACATTTTTTCCTCTCACCAAAACGTTACAGTTCGATTGAGAAAATACGGCGAGTTCAATGAACAGGCACATTTCTGGAATTTTTTCTTGCCATCATTGCTTCTGGAAGATTTAAAAAAAAACGCTTTAACAACTAGAAATCCGCTCGTGTTCGAAGATACTGGTCTCTGTAATAAATCTTTTATTTTACTGCATTCTCGCTTTCTTCATCTTTAATCATCCTCCATTGTGACAATGGATATCGAAGGCCGATGTTCTCTTTAGTTTTCAGTTCCCTGTACGAAATTCGTTTGAAAGTATCCTCCGCTAGGCAGAACAAAAAATCGCGCATTGGACCGCGACTACACGGGACGGGCTAAGTCGTTAAAAGAAATCGACGGGCTCTCGGGCTTATGGACCCCTTTTGGGAATGACCTTTCTTTGGAGTTTATCCGTGCCCATAGAACGAAAATTCTCTGCATCAGCCACACTCCAATAATGGTTTTTAACTCTTTTAATCGCTTCCTGCTTTTACTCTTGGGATTTAGTACTCATAACGTGAAGTTACACTTCGCTCAGGCCTGGAGTTCCCAGTGTGCCCGTCTAATATCCCCCACCGTGGTGAATCACCGCCTTTCCGTTTTTCCTCAGTTCGAGTCACTAGATTCCATTTACCTGAACGCGATTTTTCAATCGGAAATTTTCTCCATTTTTTCTGCCTTCATATATTTCTTTCTAAGACTCCCTTTTCAAACCATATCAATTTTCAAGTAATTTATATCTAGTGTGAGAAGAACACTAATTATATATATACGGTATCAGTATGGTTTATTTATTATCATAAGGTAATCTATCGGTTAAGGTAGGTTCTTGGATTGACACAACTACCAAATAAATATTTTGTGACTCCTAACAAAGCACAACCAGCAACCTACTCTACATCAGGTCCCTCTTCATCTCTGTGTACTTCTTTCCTCCCTTCATCCCGTCCAACATCCCTATCCTGTTCCTGCCCTTTCCTTGTTTGCCTAACATTCTCCCTTCTATTACAGCCTTCAACATCCCAATGCCGATCAATACGCCCTTCAACCATTTTTCCTGCCTCCATAGGATTTCTCCCAACAAACCCCTTTCCTCGCCCACCATCTAGCACTTCCTTATTTGTTTTCCTTTTTTTATTTATTATATTAACGGTTTATCAGTCATTTTTTTCCATATCTTTAGTTTTTTACGTAGCAGAGACTCGTTTTATCCTTAATATGCTAAAATATTTTGTAGAGACGCAAGTTTGTTTCTTCGTTCGCTTGATCTCTCTACTTCATTGCAAATGGACGGGGGGGGTCTTGTCTGTGTGTTTGATACGCTTAATTTTTCATTGTCTAATATAACGGAAGTTTGTTGTAACTAACAGACTTTCATTCACGGTTCGTTACCGCAAAACTTGCTACAATATTGCGATTGCTTGGTGTATATGGTGTCACCCACCATCGCACACCTTGCCGGTAGCTTTCGAGGTATCATGCGGATGTACATCTCACACCTACCATTTCCCAGGAGTGGAAATTTGAAACGTGCGTGCCTTGGATATGAGGGAAAGAGGAAGGATTCAGATAGAAGTGTGCGAAAACACACTCCAATTGCCTTAGTTGATAAATCAGTGGAAAGCGTGGATGAACACATTTAGGCTCGGGATTTCATCCCCACTTTGGATTTCTAATGCAAAAATAATTATTCAGCTTCATCACTTGAAGAGGTCGACTGGAGAGCCTGGGAAACCATTGAGTTAAAAACATTATACGCGAATGGGGTTCTAAATAGGAATATATATATATATATATATATATATATATTTGTTTAAAAAATTTAACTCTTGCCTGGTTCCTCTACCGGATAAAATTTCAGTGGTTGAGACCACTTCACACGACATCAAATATACGAATTCAACAAATGATGAACGGATCTGCCCAAGTGGATGACTGTGGTTCGAGATAATAGCTGTTAAATCTCGTCAAGAGAAATTTCAAAACATACTTTTCCGAAAGGCAAATTACGAATAATCTAGCATTCAATCAAACGCCCAATGGATTTGGCCATGAATAAAGAGAAGCTCCGTTGAAATTTTCAGAATACCTGGGTTTATTCGATTTGAAGGGAAAACTTCCTTGAGAAATTTGGTTTGGGAAGACTTTTCTTATCTTCCCAACTCTCAACCAAACGACATTCAATTTTCAAGGCAATTGCGGAAATAAAGTTTCCAATATAATCCAATATTCAAAAATGTTTTTACCGAATGGTAAATTCAGAACTGTTTAAGTACTGACGGAATTCCACCGAAAATTCGCCATGATACTCTTGGGTGTCATAAAAACTTTCATTTTATCTTTCGGTTGAGCTTCCCTCGAACCTTACTGGTGTTTCTCAAATTGTTTAAATTGACTGAATTCTTTCATTGTATTGGGATGGTATTGTATTTTTATAGGAAATCTTATTCTTTGAGAGAACATTTTGACTGAGAATCTTTGGAAAACCATATTAGGAAGGAAAAATATTTAGGGAATAATTCGAAAAACAAGCTTGGTAAAAGTTTCACATTATCTACATTTATAATAGGGCAGCCATTTATTTTCAATTGGTAAAAATAGAAATGGATTTCTTGGCTATTAGACACATTACAATGGTACTCAATCCCACCACCAACAGAGAAAATAGAACGACTTCGAAAAGGTTTTGACTACTCAATTTTCCTCCTGTGGCCTTACAGGGAATTCTTAAATCTCAAGATATAAAGAGCAAGAAATTCTCGGACTGATTAATTTAAAATGCTACCAGCAGTGGCTTCTAAATCAAGATCTAAATAAATCCCTCAAGAAACAAATAAATCCATTATAAAGTTACTAATATTTCCTAAAATATTGTGTCACCATTGTATCAAGCCTGATTCGCTAGAATTTTCATTGCAGAATTCGCTTTCATTAGAAAATAAATGCACTACGAGAAGAATTATAAGATACATACGAGAGCTTCGTATGTGAGTGATTGGCTTAAAATAGCTTAAGTAATAATGGAACCCGTTGTGCTGTGCCTAACTCTGATGATATGCCTTCAATTATGCGCATTAGTGGGTCGCGGCAGTACAGGGGGTAGAGCGTTGGGCTACTAACCAGAGGGTCCCGGGTTCGATTCCCGGGTAAGGTACTCTGGGCACCTGCATCTCCATCTTTGTTATTTTTCGGGTACTACATCTTCCTGGGAAACCATAACCCGCACAAGGATGATACCCCTATCCTGATGTGTGAATATTCACACGCTGTCGGGCGTGTACTGGGTGAACTCTGCCGACCTTTGACTACTGTGTTTATAGTTATTTTAGGCACATTAGCCCGTACCTAGTGTTAGGCATCATTTTCAAAATTCGGCCGCAGAAAAATGTGAAAATAGGGAAGCAATGGAATCATCGCAACCGTGTACAACAGTAGTCTCAAATCATATTTTCAAACCTGGAACAACGCCGTAAGATTTAAATCGACGTGAAACGAGGAGCGTGCATTCCCTGCTACATGCAAACTGGCTCTCGGCGATGTAGCAATTGGAGACCGAAGCTGGGATTGGTATGACTTCACTGTTCGTCACCAACTGAAGGATAATGTTTTCGGCGTGAGAATAATTGCAGCGAAAGGATGCCGGCGGATATCGGTGAAACTCTTCACTTTAACAACCTTAGTTGGACCTCACCTTGAATACGCGTCGAGTGCTCGGGATCCTTCGCCGAAGGACTTTCTTGCGTCATTTAACGTGAACCATGGAAAATTAATCCTTTTCGAGTGAAGAATAGTTTTGAGCGAATGAAAAATCTTCTTTGGAAGGCACCAGAAACTCAAAGATGAGCCCTAATTAAATTTTCAGAAAATTCAAAATCATTTGAGTTAAACTCTCACGCAGAAAGAATACGAGTAAGCCTAGCGCCATGTTGAATTGGTAGGATAACATATATCAATAATTTCAGTACTGATGTTGAAATTACGAGTATGCTATCAGTTCGATTAAACTGTCGTGCAGTAGGAGAGAACAATAAAATGAGATTAGAGAGATTAAATATAACATCGACAGATTTAAGATGCCATTTTTTCCGCGAACGATAAGGGGTCAGAATAACTGCAAACGAGAGAGAAAATAAATTTTTAATTCCAACTAGCCTAGAATTTTGTCACTACTTTGTCTAACCATTATTTTAATATTCTTCTTGTTGCTAGCAGCTCCTCTTACATCCGCAGAGAAGCATTTTGTATTTAAATACCGTAGTACACGTAGATACAGTTAAAATTAACTCCGTTATTAAAATATATTGCGTTTTTATTTCTATGTAGCATGAAGCGAAGTTTGATATGGCTGGTGCTGGATCATAACCTTCCATACACCCTAGTGGTGACTTGCAGGATACCACGTAGATGTACACGAAGAAGGATCAGGGAATGTTCTACAGCCACCATTACGAGAGATTATAAAACACTTAATCGGCCCTCAGCTCCTTCCCCTGAACCATCCCCTCCCAAATACCGGTCTAACCCTTCGTAGGAGGGGGTAATGACGGGACTCCGCTGCAAGTAGCGCTCGCTCGAAGCGAGACGGCTTCCTCGCAACGACGAAACACGGAACGGGTGAATGTTCTCTTTTTTTTCTGCATTTTCCTCCATTCCCGCTCTTTTGAACCCCCCCATCAAACCCCATTCCCCTCCCCCATAACCCGCGTCTATCCTCCGCCTCTCTCGGCGTCGGGAAAAAGAAAAATAAAGAGGAAGAAGACTGGGGAGAACTTTCACCGCAGAGACCACCGGCATGGGTGCACTCCGACCGACGCCACACCCCTCCCGTCCCTAACGTCCTAGCGCAAACCCAAACCCCCCCCCCCCCCTCACCGGCCTCCCCATCCCGACCAGCGCACATACGCGGGTACTCATCTCGAACGAATAGCGGGGCGTCTGGCGAGGGGGTAGAGGGAGGGAGTCCGCTAGACATCATTCACCAGATAATATAGTATATCCACTGACCGCAGCTCGCTCCCTTCCTCCCTCCATGCTCTTTAACGCGGATGGGTGCCCAGGTGTGCCGGGTAATCCCTCACCCCAGTCACTCACCCCTCTCCCCCACCCCCTCGCCAATTCCCCCGCGCTTTAACTCCGAGAGAACAGCTAAGATAATTCACTGGGGGTGTCTCCCCTCACGAACTGCAAGATACGGGAAATTCTGGAAAATTAAAACGCCGAAAGAGAGTTAAAATATACCATTGTGGTATTTTTTTCTCCTACCCTAGTGGTTATAGAAGTTTTTCATCCACACCTACCCTGTAAGCCGCCAAGAGCGTGCAGTGGGGGGTGTTCAGCTATATTGGACATGAATGTCCAAAATATGAGTTCATCCCATTTATACATATACTTGTATACGATTATGCATTACATTTGTCCATATACACAAACAAAGTTACACACACTAACATGCCATTAATGCTTATATACAACATGAACTAATTGGTGTTTTTGACTAATTCATTAAATTTTGGTCTTTAAGTAAATATATTGAGGTGCTTTATAATTAATTCAATTTTTTAAATGAATTTGTGTTACCCGAGGGAAGAACGAGTATTGAAGGAGATCGGAATATTGAGGTGGCTAGTATGCTGGCTTCCCACCATGAGGGCCCGGATTCGAATCCCAGAGGCGGGAGGTGTTTTACAATGGCATTCCGAGCCCTACTTGAGGTGCTTTGTGGAGAGCACTTTGAGTAAGTACGCCATCCATCGGATGGGACGTTAAGCAGCGGACCCTTTGGTACATTTGGTTGAACGCAGGCTAAGGCGGATGCCGCGGTTCTCTCCACCCTTACTCCTTTCCCATCTATCCCTAATGGCGCAAATGACCTCAGCTGTCGGTCGCCTGCCCTAAAACTACTACTAGGAGTATTGAATGTGCCAGTACTAGTGCCTCTCTTTCCTCCCTTTTTTAAACTCTGTGGTCCAATCCAACAATGTAATTTATGGCCATAATAATTCCCTCGGTGTCGCAAACGAAATCGGATCTTCTGCATCTTTCTAAGCGTCCAAACCATGCCTTCTGCCTTGGTGAATCAAAGGGCTCTCAACGTAATTCCTCCAGCATGCTCATCAGACTTAATTGCTTTTAGAAGCAATTTATAAGAAATATACCCTATTTTCTGCAAACCTTTTCTTTTGTTGGTTAAGGCGATTGAAAAATTGTTTTAATGATATGAATTCTCTTTTAGTCACTAAGCTTTTAGCAATATGCAATGTGGATAGTGCATGATTTCTATGAAATGCGACACCCTGCCAACACCCAAGGTGTGTTTACGATGCAAATGAAGATGTGAAGTTTCTATGTCGGAAAATTGATGTAAATGCCATCTCTTTTCTTCCCAGCATAAGAAACTCAATAAATGTATGTTTTCCACCATATTATCATGGCTGTGTTAATATATTTCCATGAATTTCTCCCAGGGACATCGTTAAATAAGTTTCAAAATAGAATCAAACGAATGAACGACATTATGGCCGACGAGCCATGCATTCGGCGTGTAATAACTAAAATAAATTTTTATTTTTATTAATTATTTCCAGATATGCGCATTCGGCAAACTTTCACAATAATATTTAACAGGGGAAAAGTTTTCCTTGTGTACACCAGTCCTTTTGCGGACATCATGTTAAAATGTAACTGAACTGTAAGTTTTCCTCGGTCAGGCAGAACACTCGGGGATCATGGCTCATGGCACAACAATAGACATGAATTACTACATACGAACCAATTGAAAATATCCCAGGCCTTGAACGAAAACGCAAGGAATTATTGAGGCCTTCACGGTGCCTGCTCTGAGACCTCGGAAAGATGAAAACGAAGACAATCTTCATGGAATGCCAATGGAAAACCAATCCGCAATCGATCAACGTCGCGTGCCCGTTTCCTTGATTTAAGTGGTACACAGAAATGACTCACGGAAATGCTGGCATCGGCAGAAACAGTCGTACGTACACGGACGGACGACTGAAGACATGAGGTCATATCATAATCTGCTCTCACTTTCCTTCGATATCCATTTTTGGGTTACAAGGGTATGCTCGCTTCCTTCAGAATGCTCTGCCAATGTGACGTACTTCTACTTTCGCTCGGGGAAAGCCTTCGTCATGTAATGAGGGGCAAATCCCGTTCATGCAGTCGTATGTTCAATATCTTATAGGATGGCCGAGGCAGGATCGGGATGAGGTCAGGGCCAAACGCGGGCTATCACGCGCTGGTCGGACCCCACCTTGAATACGAGTCGAGTGTTTGGGATCCCTCCTAGAATTACCCAATTCCGGAATTAAGCTTATTACAGAGATAATCTGCATGTTTCGTGCAGAAACGTTGAAAGCGAATGGAAACCGGTTCATCATTATCGGATATTCTGAGTTGGAAGACAGTGAAAGCACGAAGATTACATCTACGACTTAAAATTTTAGATAAATAATAATGGCGAATAAAGGAGGAATAAATTTAGAGCTGCATTACATTGACAGGAAAAAACCAAGATATGAGGAAGGAATTGCTCAAGATATGATTTTATAAGTGACAATATGCATCTGAATATACCGAGGAAACACTACGAGGGCATGCTAGAACACTGTTAGTGCTATCGTTGAGTAATGTCGGTATTATTTTATTTTCGGGTATCTCAAAATATCTGCTTTAATATCTAATTTAATATCTGTGAATTATATTATGAAAAGGGAATTCCTTGAATCACTCGCATTATTAATCGATGTCTACAAGTTAGGGTAAAATAGGATGGGAAATCAGCCTAAAAACTGGTAGATTCTTAATCCTCACCTAACACTGCACAGTGAAGCATCCTAAACAACTTTAAACCCTTTTTCAATTCCGATTACCTTCTGCCTCTCTCCATCCGTCCTGCCTCTATTTGGCTTACCCAATAATCTCCCCTCTGTCGCAGTCTTCAATATTCCATCGACAATCAGACTGCCCTGCATCTACTTTTCTTGCCTCCTTTGGATTTACGCCAATAATCTTATCTCCTTCCTTCCTTCCCTTGTATGCCTGGTACCCTTTACGTTTATTTTTCTTTCCATTCATTACACCTTTCCCATCCTTCTCCGTATCTACATCTCTAAAGCCTCCAATCTAAGTTTACAATCCCTCTTCAGCAACCAAGTTACCTCGCTGCACGAAACTACCCTTCATATTAAAGTTTTCCCTAATCTTTGCTTTAGATCTTTACTCAATATCCTTCACAAAAACTCCCTTCTTCTAGTGAAAGGTTCTTTGTCTAACGCAATTTTTCTAATTATGTTCTCCTAATTCTTTGACCATTTCGCTTGAAAACACTTTCTAGATAAGTGAAATGGTTTACCTGCCCTAGTTTATTCCCTCCACCTTTAATTTTTAACTTCAGCTATTGCTCCACTCCACCATTGCTCGAGGAAATTTTTTGTTGTATTAGTTTTCATTTCATTAGCTTCATTTATTTATCTTTATCGGAAATGAAAATGCTCCGATTACTAGTTCACAAGGTACAGTGAAGGCTTAAACACTCATGGTTGGGGCACATTTCTTTTCCCCGTACCGTCTGATGTTTCCCGGAAACTTTTCGCACTCCGAAAATCACACAATTTGAGCGAAAGGTGTCCAGATAGGTCCCCTGATTCGGATCCGGGACCCTACCTGCCAATATTTCAACGCTCAATTCACAATGCTACCCCAGCTTCCACGGCTTACAAATATTTTCTATCAATAATGCCATATTTTAATAGGGCCCTCCTCGTCTGGGACCCAGGCCAAACAATCCTCGCGTCCCAATTTATATGGGACGACTCACGTGCAAACATTCGGGAGAATGGGAGTTAACCACTCCCAAAAGGTATAATTCGTTTAGCGCCAGGGGAATTAGAACTTATTTCTTATTCATCTTTTGTCGGGAGTGGTAATTACAGGCCGCGGACTCCAGAACCACAAGCTATCATTTACATCGGGAGAGAATGAATAGAGGATGAAAATAATGGTGCGAAATTTATGCCCAGGGGATGGATCCAGCCGGTGATACAAGCCAGATAGGAAGAGAATGCATTGTCAAAAACGTAAGTGCAGGTAATCGGACTTAAAAAAAAAAAATGCGAAGAAGAAAGCGCCTTTTAAAAAGGTTAGGATAGAACATGAGAAACCTGTGACCCTGAACCATGAATAAGATTTTGAATGAGACTCTTACTGACGTGGGTGGAAAAATATATACCACACATTATCCACGTTTTGGTTTTTAGTAGGTCTCCCAACTATCCTGACCCCTGCCAATCACTTTACTCCCTCATAGTCCCAAGTACCAAAATTTACATTCAACAACTGTTCGTAGTTCAACCTTGACCTTCCTTTGTGTTGCCTCCACACCATTTTTCCTTCAATCATGGCATTCATAAACTCTCATCCCTCAGGATCATATATAAATATGTATCTATATATATGTACATATATGCATACATTGAAATAAATTATAGTAGGTCGCGGTAGTGCAGGGGTAGAACGTTGGACTACTGATCGGGGTCCCCGGGTTCGATTCCCAGACAAGGCACTCTGGGCACCTGAAGCTCCACCCAAGCTATGTTCTCCGATTTTTCGGGTACCAGATCTTTCTGGGAAACCATAACTGGCACAGGGAAATGAACTGGCCCAACTACCCTGATGTGTGAATTTCACACTTCCGCACCTCTCCTGCGTTCGTCCTTCATATATGTTCCTATCCCTTTTCCTTACATCTATTTTCATGTTAACGACTATTATTATCTGTACGATATAATATATACGATACCATATTATCATTGCTTCCGACCCTATTTTCTCTGCAGATTCCAATCATCCACGTCTCACACCCAAAGAAAGGTAGACTCGTTTTAAGAGTTTCAATGCATCAGTATAGGTACATAAAATATTATTATTTCGCAATTTTCGACTGAATGTTCTACTCGTTGTCACTTCACGGAAATCCGTCGTTTATCCTTGTAATTATGTGTCTCCACGGAAATGTGATGATAAAACTTGAAAAGAAGAGATGAAAGTGGAGAGAGTATGCGGCGTTTTGGAGGTGTTTTCTTAAGGGAAGAGAGAGAGAGAGGGATGAGGGAGAATTGAACCGGAGGGAGTTGGGGTGTATTGTAGAGTGGTAGCCCCCGCTGCGGACATCCCTCTCCGGAGATGTGAGATGGAAGAGGTCCTCGTGGGGTGCCTCAAACGCATTACTGTATATCTCTTCTCCTTCTTCCATCGAGCCTCCCTTCCGTCCTCCACAAGGGAGAGCGCTTTCGAGGAGAGAGTGGAACGACTTCCCATCGAACCTTCTCATCGTCTCTCTATCTCCCACGCTCGCCTTAGCCTACCCTCCCCCACTCAGCAGGCCTCCCCGTTCGCTAGGTTTGTTTACCTCGCCGAGAGTGATGGAGGAAAAACCAGGGGGGTTGTCCTGGGAGTTGAATGTAGGGTTGCGCATTCGAATCGAAAAATCGATACAACTGTATCAATACTTCTGACTATTGTCGGTCATGATAATAACCATCGAATAAAATACTCTATCGAGAAAAGTACAAACAATTTGTGAGTGCACTGATTTTTTTATCTGAAGCTTCCGTTTTAGTATACTTGCCTATTGAAACACATTTTAATTTGAATAGCAATGCGAACTCATAGCACTTAACGTTGTAAAACTAACTAACTACATTTCATTAATAAAACATATTATATTGCAGTGCGAAAACATAATTAGAATTAGCGAAATACATAATAACGGTGCGGCTAAATAATTTTGCAAAAGGGCATAAGGTATTTTTTCCTGCATATCTCTCAAGTCAGCTAATGTCTTGTCGGTATGCCTCAGCGTCTAAAAAGGCAATTCCAACTTTGCAGGTGCATGCATAATGGTAAAACAATTTTTGAAGGCTTGGATATAAAATCAAATATCGAAATTACCTATAATAGAAAAAATATTTTTGCAGAAGAAAATTATCGATGCGGACTTATATCGATACACATAGACCAGTTGAGCATGGGAAAAAACCAGGCGGGAGGAGAGGGTAATGATGAGAGGGTTAAAGAGGGACTCTCAAGTCCCGAAAGCGACGTGGCGGCCAACGTATTAATCACCGAGGCTCGACGTGACAACATCCGGTCCCGTAATACAGCCAGGATGGGAAGAACAAAAATGATTAGCGGCCACCGCCGAAAGGCTCGAGGTTCCCGTGAAGTAAGGACACCGAGAGATTCGGCGACTAACGGCTTATATTGAGTAATGGCGGGAGTTAACTTATCTCTTTCCTCCGTTGTGAGAAAACGTAATGTGTACTTTCTGCCGCCTGATCATAGCCCGCTCATTAGACTTAAAGGCCAACAAATCACGCGGGTGGAGCACACCCTCGCGTCACGATCACCTCATTATTGTCAAAAAATAACCTTCTGCACTCAGCATTAACGCGAATAAATTGAAAGGGAAGAGGTTCGGCTCATTTGAAGTTCTCTTTAATCGCTTTGAAAACACCGTTGAAGTGTACTGAGTGAGTATTTTTCCATTGAATTTTAGAAACAGCACGACCAGTATATACGTGAATTTTTGGCACATAATAATAACGACTCCAAAATTTTTACTCTTCAAATGCACGCATACTAAAATTTTAGCGGATTAACTGTACAAAGTTTTATTTGCGAATTTTTTTTGGTTTTTCCACCATATAAATACTCAGGTGTTCTGACCGCGCTGTGTCGAAATTTGGCGATGTTTATAATGATGTTTGATTGTGGGAGGGTAAAACATATTAAAAGGCTTAGGTGAAAAAATTCCGTTTCCACGTACTAGGTCTCAAGGGTTTGGTATAATCAGGTTTTAGCGTTGACTGCAGTCTTTTCTGAATCTTATTTTTACGTCCATATTCGTTGGCTTCTGTTCGTTTCTGCACCCGTGTATGCTTTTGACGTCAAAGGAATTATTGCGACCTCAAATTATGAAGGTAGAAGGTAGACTCGAACACAGAGATGAAATAAGAGAGAAAAGGTTCCCGGTAGATACAAATACTCGTTCTTCCCTCACACGACAAACAATCATGTGAAAATTCGAAAGCAATCGCCTAAATATTTTAATTAAAAACTAGAAAATTAAATATGATGATTTAGTCAACCACACAATATTAGTATGATTTATATAGATATGCATGCGTGTATGTGACCGTGTCTTTGCCCACATATGTAGTCATATGCACATTGGAACCCGTATTCGTGCATGTATGGATGGTGCCGCAACATCCCTCGCCGCACGCCGTTAGGGCATATTGCATGAATGTAGAAAAACTAATACATATACCTTTCCACGCCATAACTATGTATTACATCGCGTAATATTGTCTTCTTCATTTAGCAACCATGCGTACTATTCAAACAGTGGAGCATGTAAATGAAACTGTAATTACTATTAGGTGTCTAAGATTTCAGATTATCGCGACGCCACTTGGATCGTAAATACAACCACTCACAAAGTAACTACTTCACCATGCAATCTATTTCGCAAAGATTAATGTCTGTGTGAAAATGATCATGTACACTCATGCAATTATGATACATCGCTTACATCTTCTTTTAAAGTTTTCCCACATTTATTCTCTTCACATATCGACGATCTACATCACAACGCACTGAAAATTTTGACAGTACCACTGAAGATCGGATGTGTCAAGTAACTATCGATCTATGTTCTAATCAGAACTGAAATACGAAATGCCAAGGTGAAAACCAACACACCATGCATTAATCGACAAGGATAAATGAGGTGAAATCAAAAGACGTAAAGCGACTCTTCAAAAAATATTATGACGTCAAATTACCACCAGCTGTAAAGATAACGTCATAGAATTTATAAATATTGCTGGGAATGGACTTTAGCATGAAACCTTACAGCGAAACGCCAACAGAGGAAAAAGAAAACAGAAATTACTGTAGCTAATTTAAAGAAGATTATATTAGAATCATAATATGATGTTCCAAATATACCCAATTAACAGGAACGTGGCCCGATTGTTCATTCTCGCCTTCAATGAGTGTCTTTAATGAGTGTTATTGACCATTCAAAAACATTGGAAGGTAACGGATTGGCGGATTGGGATTGAAGGATGAAAATAAGAATATCATAATATGGGCCGTGGCGAATCCCATAGAAAGTTTTTGGTTGTTCAAGAAGAAATTCGGAATATTTAGCAAACAAATGATTTTAAGAGGAAAGAAGAAAGAGGATGTCATTAGCGTGCTATCAAAGGAGGAAAATATAATATGCACTTGTATATCACAAGCAAAGTAAAGGTTTTCATGCCCTGGTTGGCATAAAATGTTGTCCAAAGAGAGCGAGGTAGAGAATGGGGGACCGGGGAAGAGTGACAGAACCCATTACCACAGGCTCAATCCTTTATCTGACAGGGCAGTGGCTATGTTTGCATGGATGTGTTGATTTTGCACATGGTTTTATCCTGTTTCACGGGTGATGACCCCTAGCCACACGCCTTTGCGGCGCGGCGGCTTGCGGAGTATTATGTAGATGTAGATTGCTGGAAACTGTATGAATTTGCGTGAGGATGAAGTGAATGAGCTTTAAAAGGAAATCTTCACCAGTAACTTGTGATGTCGGACCTTAAAATAGGGAGGGGAGGTTAAGGAAAGGAGAAGCCTCCTTCATGGAGGATTTATGTGTTTGAAATTTGAAATGGAATAGACGTTTGGTAGAATAAATTGATGCCACCAAGAATTTTGAGATCGACATTCATTTTACGGAAACCTTCCCACACTCATCCAAGTAACAAATAAAGACAAGGCAAGTACGTGTCTTGGTGAGCACTTTGCAGGACAAATTGACTGAGTAAGTGTCAACAGTAAAGTGAACAAGTGAAGCGGGAGGAAGGGAGTGAAAGAGGAATCGAGAAGATTTCGCGAAAAGAATTGCAAAATAAGGGCATAATAGACAGACCGACCCTCTCAGAAAACGTCTCGGTACTAAAACACAATAAGTAGAGGAAATAGCATGAACAACATGTAATCAACGTGGGCGGGTGACTCGAGGAGCATGCTGCTTTCTCGTCAACGTCTTTCATTATGAGTGTCGATCAAAATTATTAATGATCGTTGAATATCTTTCGTTGAGCGCCAGATTTTTCCCGGTGAAGGCAAGAGATTTTGCCGGTCGCGAATGTAAGTACACGAAATGGTGGCGTGGTGAGAGAAAGCAACGTGAAGGTGATCCATTAAAGGTGATCGCTAAATAATCAGAAATGGGTTTCTCTGGACACGTCCACTCTTCCACTTCTTTTTTCTTCCGTGACCTCGGCTCATAACGCCTCATTTGAAGGGCGCTGAACTTCGCTCAAACTCTTCTCCAACCCCTACATCCAACTAATAAGAGAACACATTCAACTGAGTTGAGTCGAAATCTTGATCTTTTACTGCAAAGCCGAGTTTTAAATAAAAATGAAACATGACAGCAGCGCAATGCTTTCCATTTTGAGGATGATTCAGGAGAAGTTTAATAAGCACAGATACGGTCAGCATTAAGAAATAAGGTCAAGACACTCTTTATCTTAGTAAATAGCATATCAAGACTTTCCTCATGCATTTTATTCTCAGAAACATCAAGAAATGTTAAAAGTCTCGGAAAATTATGTTATCAGTAATTTTTTAATTAACATGCTATTTAAATAAAATTCTATCAATTTCAATTAACTGACTTTAAATTAGTGTGCAGTAATCATTGTGTGAGTACTTTTCACGTCTTTCGGAAAACATTCATATATTTAGGAATAGTTGAGGGCAACTTAGAACGTAGATAGTTTCCTTGATAAACTATCGACGGAGACGAAATATGTAGTACTCGGCGAAGAAGTGTACGTGAAAAAATACGTGCTCGGGAAAATTCAAACAAGTCAACAAAGATAAACGTTTATTTATTAGAAGTATTTCCCTGTTAAAAGCTCCAATAGAAGATTAAATATTGGCCATACGATGTGAACAGACCCTGTGGGCTACCTCAACGTATTTAGAATACATTATAAAATTAGGGACGGCAGAAGGGAACTGGTGTAATGCAAAATATGTTGATTATGCGTGTATAGAAGTTCAAGACGATATTTAATAAAGTAAAAGTGTAAAAATTCTAATATTTTACATTTAAGAGTGCAGCAATTTTCAGGGATCATGCTGAAAATACATACTTGTAGTACGTAGATTATGTTTTTTTAATACAATTATAGCAATTTAAATATACAAGGAACGTAGCTACGGTCGTGAATCAATCTAAACAAAAAATACCGGGACCGTAAACTTGAATGGCACCAAATAATAATAAAAATATTAATAATAATAATAATAAATAATAATAAATAAATGGAATAATAATAAATAATAATAATTAATATAAATAAAAATAATGAAATTTATAATAAAAAAATTTCGTAACTCACCCTAGTGGTCGAGTGGTTGTAAGTTTGTTTTATTATTTTTTATTTATTTTATTATTATTATTTTATTTCTTTAATTATTTGTTTCGAATTTGCGTGTGTGGGGTTTTTAAATTAAATTAAAATTTTATTTATTTTTTAAATTATAAATTTCATTATTATTTATTTATATTTATTATTATTATTTATTATCATTCCATTTATTTATTTATATTTATTATTATTTGGTGCCATTCAAGTTTACGGTCTCGGTATTTTTTGTTTACAATTATAGCATACTGAGCAGTTTAATTTTACAATAAATGTAATTATAATCATGTACAAGAGCTGTCCAGAAAGTAACCTCCGTTATGCTATAAAAATACACTGAAATTGATTCAGAAAATTTTGTTATTTTATCTCAAAACTGCATATGTCTTCTATTTTATATCTTTCCGTCAAACAGATTTAAACCTTTGATATACGAACTCTCGTATCTCTGAACTGGTTTTCAAATTCCTTCAGCATAAAATTCTGACGTCTACGATCATAGCCAACCGATGAAGGCATCTTAAAATTCCTCATCGAGACGAGCACAAAACATTTTGTACGAGTAGCCTAACTTATCAGCCCCATTTCCATGCAACAAAATCGTAGAAATCTGAGGAAAATCTTCTAAAGATCTCACATATCGTAAAACGCCGATTTTTGCGAACTTTTTCATTAATTTTTATGGACAGTTAATTATTCATTGCAGACGGGCGGCCGCTTCTGACATCATCATGGACATTTGTGTTCCCTCTTAAATGAACGACAACTCTGACACACAACTCTTGTCACTTATCACATTTGGCCCGTAAAGATCACAAATTTCCCGATGAATGTCAGAAGCTTTGAAGTTTTTATCAGTAAAAAACTTATCACTGAACGGACTTCACATTTGACGCAAATTTCAATGGCATTGTTCATTTAAAGCGGGTCGCGGTGGTCCAGTGGGTAGAGCGTTGGACTGCTGACCGGAGGGTCCCGGGTTCGATTCCCGGGCAAGGCACTTTGGGCACCTGCAGCTCCACCCAAGCTAGTTGATTTTTCGGGTACCAGATCTTCCTGGGAAACCATAACCGGCACAGGGAAAGGAACTGGCCCCCCTACCCTGATGTGTGAATATTCACACGCCGTATAGGGCTTGGTACATGGGTGAGCTCTACCATCACCTACTAAACCGACCTTCGGGTTGATTACTGTGTTTATGGTTTATGGTTCATTTAAACTCACTATTGTTAACAAATGACAAGCGGCGCGACCTTCCAACCCCTGGACCTCGAGGCGTACGGACGAAATTTATTCGTCGACACAGCGACCATTCGGCTCCCTCCACTAATTCTCACGCTATACGAAAACGTAAGTTACTTTTTGGACACGTCTTGAATGTCAGTGACTTTCCAAATTTCACTGTATTCTTACAAATAAAAATCCTCCCTCAAATTAAAAAATATTAAATCTTATCATACGGCAGGTTAGTTACAGATGAGATGCGAGACTTCCTTAACCCGATAGGGGCGACATAGTACCTCTAAGCGTAGGAGCTCTTGTTCTCTACTGTCGTACTAATATCGGGTCTAAAAAAACCCATAAAAGTACAGTTTTAGAAAAGTGTGTATGATTCTTGTGGTTTTCCCAGGCGAGGCATTGATTTTTCGTAAGCAACCTCAAAAATTTATGGATGACGATTTCCTGCGTTTTTCCTGAGCGAGGTTTTCCTGATTGGAGATACACCTGGCGAGGGATTCATTCTTTCGTAGAGGATCATACTAATATTTCATTTTTTCAAACACGTTTGGTATAACTTACATGACGAGTTTCGCTAAGGTTTTGTGCAATAAAGCCTTAAATATTACTAGAATTGAGCTCTTACGGCTAGCAGTATTGAATGAATGAATTAGCTCCAATAGCCGTAAACAGTTTACCTTTCAAAACAAAATCCCCCCCTTTCCCTCCCCCTCCCCCTCCCCCCCCCTCTTCTCCAACGGTCATTGGCACTCCCCTTCACCTAACTTCCTGCCAAGCCAATCTTCTTAAACTCCTGACGGGCAGGTCACTCTATTGGCTCCCGTTTTTTCCCCCCCTCCACACTTCACATTTTTACACATTCTCCTCCCTATATATTCTCCGGATGCTTTCAACCCTTTCTCACTTCAACTTGTGTTGTCGTGGCGATTCACCTTCAGTACGCTGAGGAGGGCTACTTTGTGGCCGAAATACGCGTATTCGTATTCACCTTTCTTATCCTTATCCATTTTTACCCTTTCCATCCTTTGACTTGTTGGCAGTTGCCAACTAACCTTATTTGTCCTTTGTTTTGAAAGGTAAACTGTTTACGGCTATTGGAGCTAATTCATTCATTCAAAGCCTTAAATGCTCACTAATGTACTAAAGAATTTTTTTTGCATATAAACGGAATGTTTTAGCCATTCTTTGAATAATGGTACATTTAAAAAAATAACAATCTGCCAAAAATATTTCGCTCCCTCCAGCTTTCCCATTTGCAGGGGTGGAAAGAAAAAAAATGGGAGTCCCAAAATATGATATAATTAAAAATAAAAATGCGAAAGAACATCTCTCTTCAGGAGAATTTATGAGTAGGAGGGTTGGGAGAGGGAAGGGGTGTCTCTTATTTATTGTTTGGCAAGGGGCAAATATATCTCTTCCCCTCGAGTTTCACTGTACTGCAAAGATAAGGATTTCCCTTTTAATTTCCACTCATTCCAACATCCTCTTCCCTGCGCCCTTCCCTCGGGCTTTCTTCCGGCGATCTTCCGAATGGAACGGAGCCATAAATCAGGAACGGGCGGAATCCTTCCAACTCCGACCAAAGCTGTCTCAGCCGGGAAAAGGGTTTATATTTTCCATCGCCGTGAGTGAAATGGATTACGGATAGATGAAGAGGGTAGAGGATTTAGGGGATTACCCGCATCATGAAGACTCCTCCAAATCTGAACTCCCCCTGGCCGCGCGGTAACGACAGCCAAAATTCGTTTCTCAAACCCACAAGTCAACCTGAAATCCTCTGCAATAGGCAATCTTCGAATGACAATTGAGCTGTCGCAACAGTTATGATTATGTCGTAGCGGGGGTGGCACGGGGGCAAGGACTTGGGGGCGAGTCCACTCACCCCCTTCTCTTATTCTCTGACCCCGCCCTGCTAAGACATCGAAGGATGACTCGATCCGCCCTTTGAACCCTTGAAGGGGGGTGTAAGCGCGGCAGCATCGATTCTCGGGGAGTCCGATCCTAACCGTACCCTCGTTGAGTCTGAGACCTCGCAAGACTTGGCCTACCCGGATTTCCACCTCGTAGCTATTTCATCGGTCTCAATTGCCATGTACGCTGTCAATAAACTAAGTGTAGAGCTTATGTATTGCCTTTCCTTCTCCCTTAATGTCACGGCAACAGTTTAGTTCGTGTTACAAAGAGTAAAATTTGAATGTTTTACAATTGCTATTGCTTCATGAGGACTTATTGACTTCTAGCTCTGAGAACCAAGACCCAGGATTATACAGACAAGCAGACGGTTTCATTCATTCGAAGAAAAATTAAGAACAGGCATTCTTTTTCCTTTGCTCAAGATATTACAAACATGATAAACGAGATTTTATTAAGAACCTCCGAAAAATCACGTGAGTTAGATTCTCCTTCCCAACTTTACCCTTTAATGAGGAGCATATACGATATCTACTGAAAATATAGTCGACATCGCATTAGACTCATTAGACGCCATGTAGCAAAAAAATTAGAAAAATCAGAGGAAAAGGGTAACCTCACATTAGCTAGTTCACAATTAAAGTGCATAGTAATGATTTGAAAATATTCCTAATATAGATAAATCTTTTTTAGTAGTTTAAATAAACGTTATAAATTCAAAATACTCCTCTATACATGAGAAGCGAGCTGTAGGTCTTGGGAATAATAAAAATGAAAACACGATGAAATAATGACGAATGAGGTCATTATTTGACGTATCTAAGTTAGGCGACTTAACATAAGAAAAGTTGTACCTCAAGCGCCTTGATTTGCGGTTATATTTTGATTCCTTGTCGTATGTAGCAAAATTGACTTCTAACGAAGTCGATTTATCAAACATTTATTCTAAGAAGGGCGTAATTTTGGACGCGACATTTTCAGCACCCTTACTGGAATATCCTTTGGCCTGGGGGATTAATTTGTTTCATTGTGGAGCAGTTGTGTTGTTATACCTTTTGGGCCCCTGTATTTTGTTATACCTTATAATGTAATCCCATTTTTGCAATGGTCTGAACGGGCCTTCACTGGCTAAGTTTGCATCGTGAGAATAGAAACTTTGAAAGAAATCATTTAGAACATTCGCTTTTTTGCAACTGTCATCACCACATATTGGTCTTTTATGGACTACACGAGTCTGCTTGAAGGTTTTTTTCTGTTATTCCCTAGCCTATGACTAGAAATACTTTGGATTATCCTTCGAATAATCGCACAGAATATTTCTTTCAAAGTTTGTTAGGGTGAATTCTGAGAAACTGCGGGGGATGTAACCTTAAAGGAGTTATCCAGTTTAAAAGTCATTCACCTTGACCGAATGATTTTTGCACTTTGTAATCGTTCCGTTTTTTAGGGTGCTTTGAATGATTCGTTTTGTTTCCTTACGATGCGCTAAGTGGTATTCCTGAACCTCTTTAAAATTTCCCATGCTGGTTTTTAAATTTAATTTTATATTTCAAATTCAATTTCCTTTGTTAGCCCACTTATATATCGGGGAAGTTATAAATTTGAAGCGATGGGAATATATTTTCCGCGCAACTTTGAATTCAATGTAGGGTCAAGTTTTAAGTTTCAACTTATCATGCGAAACGAGCACATAATAATGTTCACGGAATAACGAGTTTGGTAGAATAATGACGACAAAAAAAGACCATCCAGGACAATTCTTTGAATATCATAAGTGACTTCACCGGCAGTTACTCTGATTCATCATCTACCATGGAAAACAAGAAAGTTTCAACCTATCGATTCATAGTTCAATATAAGTAATTTTATTATTATTATTTTGATCATTTATCAAAAAATAGACTTGCTTTCAATAAATGTCTAAGATTTGGTCTTGAATTTAATCTTCATTCTGAGAGTGATTCACAAAATAGTTTTTCTTTACACCTATTCACGCTACTAAGTACCTATATCACGACACCGCTTTATTAATCTCGCTCCTCTCAGCTATATTCGATATCTCTTGGCAATCAAAATTGCCTCATAAGGAAACCCATTCTAAATGATTTCTATGTAGTGAACGAAAGGCTCCATCCTTATCGCCACAATTCCCTATTACTGTTTTTTAAAAAGATAAATTTCTGCTGGAATGTGCGCGTTATTTCCGCTAATGCTTCTCTTAAAGGTACTCTTGAGTAAGGGCAACACAAAGTATCTAATGGTTCATAAACTTGCTTTTAGGTGTAATTAGCGTTTGCGCCATGCAACGCATACGATGCACCTTCGATCAAATGCCGATCTCTCGATGTAATAAAGACGATTGTTATTCGAAAAAAGGCTTTATGAAAACGTGATGTTCTCATAGTGCAAAATTGCGGACGCACGGAGTTCGGCCGTAAAACGAAATCTCTGGAAAAAATGATTTCAATGGTAGATAATGAGTTTCAGAATCGGAGTTTTAAGTATTAGGAAGTGAATCATTTCCACTTCACGTCAGTCAATTCCACTTAAAGTTCCCCGTCGTCAATCAATACTCATTGTTCCGCTGGGAAAAAAATTACAAGTATTTTTAAAGATACATTCACAACACCAAATCACTGGCATGAAATTAATACCACTCACTCTTCTTTATAGACCCCTCACATTAAACATGAAACGGGGACCGAAAAAAGTAAGCGAAGCTAGAAATTTAAAATTGCGAGTATCGTAAGGTCAACCATTAGTATTCTCGTTCAAGGAAAACCATAAAGCTACTTCCGTTCCTTATTCCCATCCATTCTTATAGAAATGATAAAGAAATATGGCCTGCATTGCGAAATAGCTACTCAGTTACAAAAATGAAATAAAAAATATGAATCATTTCTCTCCACAATTCTAAGTTTTCGCCATAAAAACTTGAAAAAAGGGTTGCCATGGAAGGTGGAAATGGATCGAATGGAATGGATGAAAATGAAGAAAATTACGTCGACACATGATACATATGCCAAGGATAAAATGAAATAGAGGAAAATATTCATACCTGGTGAGGTGAAAAAATGCTGATCAGACAATTGGAATGTCATTGGAATGTCATGGGAATGGAATCCATCAGATGTCTCTGGAGGAAACGCTTGAGAGCATACCTAGAAGACGACAACGACCCCGTCGTAAGTAAAATGATAATAGCGCCAAGGTTCGTTGAAATATACAGGAAAATACCTGAAAATAAGGCGATAATAGAACGTTGAACGGCTCAATTTACCAGTAAACAAAACAAGCACAAAACAGCGATATGAAAAAACTCGTTCGTCAATGATAAATTAAAAAAAGAAACCCGTTTATCATCCGTTTTTATCATCTGTCCCCATCGTGAATTTAGAAACCAGTCTCGTGCATTCTTTGGCGGAGACCACATGCGGCGGCGAAGTCGGGTAAGGGGGGGAAGGGGGAGGAAGAGACAGAATGGTTGAGTGAGTGGGCGGGTGAGTGAATGGACCCCTTACGAATGAAAATAATTTGGCAAGATCTTCGGGAGTGCTGGTGCTCCTCTTTACCTTGCCTTGGGGCGCTTTTTGTTCGTTGACCACGTGGGGGAGTGGAGAGGATCAAGGCGGTCCCGACTAGCTTCCAAACGAAAACTTTCTGGCTGGCTGGAAAAACCAAAGCTCGGGGTTCTGGAACAAGGGACGCGGTCGGTAGGTTGATGAGCAATTTTTAAGAAATTTTTAGGTGTTTTTGGAATAAAGCTTAATTTATATGCTGAAAAAAATCCATAGCAAAATTAAATTTTGGCAGCATAAGAGATTGGTTCATTTTCTGAGTGAAATCGTATTGGGTGTAAATAAAAATATTTGGTTGAGTTTAATATACGTGGGCACACTTTATGAATTCACGATGCAGATGTACTGCTCTCCACTGTACCCTGTGACGGACTCGCACAGCTGCCGATAGAGGGAGAAGTGTTTCAAATATATAAAATGGCGTCGTCCAGTACACAAGAACAGTGTGATCATCCGTTTTCTTCACTTGCGTGGTTTAATACAACCATCGAAGTTCTTCGTCAATTGAGTGGTGTTGGTGTTGTTACGGATGTGTAAAAGTACGTCCGTGGGGGCGAAACTTCAAAGAAGGCTGAACATTTGCACGGCAACAAACCAGAGAAGCATCAGCCACGGATCAGTCGGTTATCAAAGTGAGCAAAAGAAATTCCCGTTGAAGCGTTCTTGATGGCCATGAAATCCAAGCGTCGACGTTGTGAAAAATGTGCATTTCTGCACGGATTTAGTATTTTTGATGGTTTCAACTTTCTGATGTTGGTAATTTTTTAGAAAAAAATAAGACATCATAGAGTTTGTACGCACCTTGCAGGTCGAAAAAATAATTGGAAATGGCTCTGGCTCCTTTACCAGGCTTGGATATTGACGTGCTCGAGAGAAGGGTCGGTGATATTCATGGAGCCATCACTATGCCATATCTCGGAAAAATTTAAATATCGACCCCTCCCTGGATTGCACACGTTTCACTCGCTCAAGGCAAACCGGGCGTCGTCGGTTTCACAACAATGTCTCTCGACTTTTCCACGGAGTTGATGCCCCCGGCTACCACTTGCATCCAAGGAGGTTCTTCACGCTCCATTGACTGTACCCTCCCCTTACTTGGACTCCTTGTTAATATCTGACTTAATTCGTTATCTGATTATAGAGTATAAATAGCTGGTGACTGATGATACCGAGGAAAGTATAATGGCTCGATATTACGTTGGCAGATTGGGCCATAGGATAAAGTAACAAATTTATATTGTCAACAAGACAATAAGTAAGTATGCGAAGCCCAAGAGACGTATGGAATTGGGTCAGAAATCGATCCCAAGTTTTGGATGTTTCAACACGTAACTTACTCAAATAATGTAAAGGGAACTCAGAATTGATTAAGTAAAGGTCGTGGTGCAAGAACGAGGAGAATTTCGAAAATATCGATTAACGGCATCTTTGATTCCAATATTATTAAGAGGAAGAGAAAGGATCGATTTTGTTTCAACAGCCGTTGTTGACTAGAACACATTCACAGCAGTGCGAATCAAACATAGGTTTAAAAAATATGTTTTCACATAACCATGTTCAGAGCTAAAAATATGCATATTAACGGACCACACATTATTAATCAAATATCCGATTAACTCAGCTAACAGTGGAACCAGCTAAAGAAACATGTCAACATTCAATACCATAACTATATGATCTCAAATTTCTTACATCCGATAACTATTGATCCAGCTTATCAATGCAATAAATGTGTTAAAAATTTAAAAAAATGTATAAAAAATTAAAACCACATTATAATTTATGTAAATTAAAAAAATAAATAGATACAGGCTATAGTTAGACGTAGACAAGCCAACTATGAAGGTGAAATATTGAAAATATTTGCCCACATACCGCTCAAATTGTGCGTTTCGAACTTTATATTTTAAGATTTGGGATTGCTGATAATGATTATAGTCTTTAATATTTATCATTTATTTTGATTTTTTAGGTTGCCTAAGGTAAAACAGAAAAGGTGGATGCAGGGTATATCGGTTGGCAAGGGGATATGGAAGACTGATGATAGAGGGAATAAGTTAGGCGAACGCGGAAGGGTTAGGAAAAGAATAGGCATTTCAGGCGGAACGAAGGGAGGAAGAAAGTACTCTAAGTTGAAGGGTCCATCGCAGGTTATGTCTAGTTACTAGAATGCAAATAAAAAACATAGTAGTAGTAGTTCAGTATGTGTCCAATAGAAACTTAAAATCTCCCTTAAACAATTGAACGATGGACTACCTAATGACAACGTAAGACATGGCGATTAATGACCAAAATCTTAAAAAACTGAAATGGGCTGACTTAATTTTTTTTATGGTCAACAATGAAGTTGATATGTATGTATATACATACATATACATACACACACACATATATATAAACATACACACACACATATATATATACACACACATACATATACAAACGCATAAATATGCAAACATATAGTATTTACACCTATGTATATATGCATACAAATTCACCCATACGATTACACACTTATGTATATTTGTGCAATTTGGACATTGATTCGTAAATCTGAACATAGTTTTGAAATTTTTCAGAACTTAATATTGTGTCTTAATATTTTAAATATACATTCATATGGAATCAAGAATGCCTACATTGCAATGAATCTTCGTAAAAACCACCGCTAAATAATTACGTAAAATTCTTTCAAGGAATACGGTGTGATTAGATAGGTGAGGGTCCACAGCCCTTCTCTACCTGCTTTCACGTTAAGCCATCGAAGGAGGTCGGAATCTCAATCTAACTCAGTCAAAAATTATAATTGCTAATTTATAGATGACGAACGTCAAAGTGAATACTTCTGGTGTCAAGACTGGGAGGAACTACGAGTCTTCCCGTATTCATTGGAAGCCAGATGAATAAATGAATGCTAGATAAATTGTGTCGACTAAGCGACCCCTAGGAGTCAAGAAAAGATACGAAGTTCAGCTAGGTGAACAGGAGAATTTATCTAAAATAACGGGACTACCTGATTGAAGAGGTTGGGACCTACCTTCATCGTGTATATCTGCTGGCGACACGGAAACACAATAAATCCCCGATGGTATCTTGACCAAAAACACGGATCACATGATCTAAGCTCCAATGAAATAATAATATGGCCTTAACTTGAGACTGAATATCGGCTTGAGGCTGGAGCGCCGAAAACATCTCAGTTAAAAGGCAAGCGATTGAAGCAAAATGCACTCAATCTCTAAGATTTAACATATTTTTTGCATTTAGAATGTAGAAGTCTCCTCATAGTGTAATCTAAACGAAGAAGTTCTTGAGGGTAGAATGAATGACACAAAGAGAGAAAAACGATAAAGTTCTCATGCGCAGGTAGGACCATGTCAGACCATTTCGTCTGCTGGACAAGCGCCAAGACTACTCCACGATTCAAAATTTAAAGACTTGTTTGATTCATCTAAATGTGCTGAACACCCAGAAATGTACTCCAGAGGCGTGCTGCGTGAAGGTTCTAAATTGATGACTAAGTTATAACTAACTAACTAATTAACTGAAACTTACTGCTAACATAATTAACACGAAACTGATAGAAACATCAAAATCATATCCAGTGCTCTTCAGTCAGGACGAGTGACAGGAGGGAAGAGGTTATAACTCTGTACTTTATTTATGTAATTTTCGGGAAAAATTTGGATTCCATTCAAGTGTTTGCAGCTAATGAATGGAATTAGATAATATAAAATGTTCCTTAACATCCCTCAAGGAAATAACAAGCAGCAGAAGATCTGGGAACGCCAAGCGACCACTTGTCCCCGAGGTGGGAGGGTGATGCATATTTCTGTGCTCCCACTTAATTACTGCTGGGCAACTTTCTTTCTCATTACGCACTTATTTTTTCGCTCATATGCGCATAGGGTGAAAAATGAATTTTTTTATAATCCTAAATTTCGCGCGACCATCGTTGCCAGACTAACTACGCTGCCGCAACATAACGTATTCCGTTAAAAAAAATACACTACCGCCGCGGGCCCAATGTAGCGTCGGAGTAAAAGTGGCCCATCGCAGACGAGGACCTACCGGAGAGGAGGAGGCCCTCGGGCGGTGGCACTGAGCGGGTGAAATGTGAGAAGGTGGAAGGGATATTGGGAGAGGGGGCAAGGAGGGAGGGCCGCGAAAGAGAAAGATGGCACCATTGGACCTGCGATGTTATGTTTAGGGACACAAAACGAGGTAGCGAGGTTTTTCAACCGGTTAACCCCTCCTACTTTCGCCCTAAAACAGCGATCCAATCTAAACATAGGTTTCTATTGAATGTCCGATGCGAGTACGGTCTCCACCACAGGCAGTTCCGTTTATTCCATCGCAATTTTTATGGCAATGCGTTCTACAGCGCAGGGTTCTGAATTTTGCCCCTTTTATTCCGATAAACAGTTTAGGGGACGTCAATCACAATTTGTTCTGCATTTTCGCAGCCATGAACTCCATTACGGCAACTCTCTTACCTTGAGATTATATCGCCGATTCCGAATGAGATTTTCACCCAGAGCGCTGGATCAAATATCTTGAAATTATACTCCGTGGAGCGGAACCAGGAGGAGTCAAAGCAGGTTCCGCAAGAGTGATTTCCGAGTATAGTATAAAGTCTTCGGCCTGAAGCTTTTTCCAAAAGTAATTCAAGGGGAGAAGGATGTGACATTTTATGAATACGCATAAAGTGTAGGTAAAAATACTCCAAAACTAGGTGGAGTATATCAAATGCAACCCGTGCATTTTTTTTCGCACGATTCATAACCATTACAAAATAAGACCTAATGACTCCTAATTTCCGGATTCAAAAAGAGGAATTTAACATTTTTATTCACCCATTAATTCATGACATACGTACGCATGAAAGTTTGTAAATGTGATTGCGTTTATATCCGCGAAACATATATTTTCAGTTATGCATAAATGAATGTCAATGCATAAAAGGGTGGTCTGCTAACACCTCCTGCCACACGCCCTTGCGGCGGTTTACGGGGTATTATTTAGACTCGTAGATATAATCAGGTGTGTAAATTGGACCTGTGAACAGTGGACAGGACGCCATGAGAAAGCTTTGGAGTTTTTTTACCCAAAGTTTTGCCAATAGCTGCCATAAAAGATAAGTGAAAAATCCAATATTGTCACGAGCAATTTATATTCCTTCGCCTCGAGCGCCAATCGCTCTTTTCCAGGCCACTCCCAATTGCGACCCCACCATCATGGTGATATCGTTTCATAAATCAGCATTCACAATTTTACTGGTCAATTAACGATACGCATTGCTCGGCAACAATACCTCTTTCAAACTCGTATCCACGATAGATGCCCACATCTTATTTTTTTATAACTGGTAATTTAACGATAAACGATCTTTTTCATTGAAGTGAGGCAGCAAAGTACATTTTTCGCCAAATAACCGGTTTTTTTTTCCACCGCCTGCCTCACTCCACATCCACCATAGCCGGGTCGAAAGAGGAGGAGAACGAAATGGAAGGAGTGTGCGAACGAGGATGTGTGGGTATGAGCACGCACACGGGGCGTATACGTGATCCGTCTCTCTCCGTCCGTCCGTCCGTCTTGTCCTTTCGCACAGGAGGAACTCTCGCACACCTGCATCACACGCGACAAGTGGAGCGGCACGGGAAAGCCATCCACCCCGACCCACACAGCATCCAGCTTCTCCGATTCAAACTCAAAGGGAGCATACACCCGGTCCCTCCCTCCTCACCATTCAGCTCTCTGGGCGTTCGCCGCCCCGCACGTGCAACCAGCCACTGATGATAATGAGTGGAGGGGTGGGGGGACATTAAGTGGGACTCCACGGGAAGGCCCGTGGAGTGAGGCTCCCCGGGAATTCGCCACGCTGTCTGCCGGAGGTCTTCGCAACCCCCTTCCCCGGCCTCTTTCGGGGCACTTCTCGGGAAAAGGTAAGGGAAGAAAGAAGAAATGAAAAACTGCCGTGTCGCTTGGTAGCCCGCTTACGCGCGAGGACCGCTTCCCCCCGTTAATCATCCCCCGAATTCGGCCACATCTGTCTCACCCTGAACTTCCCCCACCTTCAAGTTATAAAACTCCCCGCGGACTGCTTCCTTCACGAACATTAGGTCAGTATAAACTACTATAAAGCAAGACGCTATGCGGAATTATGAAGAAAAAGTTTTATTAAACATCGGTATACCGATTTTAGTAAATTTTGAAATCCCATTCAATTTTACGTCTACGCCTTACTACATATTTTAACAAAAGCAAGGTAGATTCTGAAGAAAATAGGGTATTCACGTTGCAAAGAGAATAACGGAACAAAAACGCCCTCTTCGTATAAAAGCATCTCTTTGCTCGTGTCAACATTCATTCCCCTACAATATTGATTTTCTGTTTTCATACCGTAATGTGTTTTCTCCTTCCAGCTGTGGCAGACGCGTTTTCTCTGTCAAGACTTCCCACGTGTTACCCCACGCGCTGGGAGTCACTGAGGAGTCTCCTGGTTCAAAAATCACAAAGAAATATTTTGACCTTGGAGACGTGGTGAGATCGTGGAGACCGCCAACACTGGGGAACGTTCATCGATACTTCATATCTCTCATTAACCAGCTTACTAGTACAACATGAAATCTAAAAAGTAAAGGAGTAGCCAAGACCCTTTATTATCTAAGAAATGAGCAGCATTATTAAGTAGTATAGGTTTAACAGATTTTCTTTTCCTAATTTAGTTATTTATTATGCTTATCTACGTGCATTACCTATAATAACACCAGTTACCAGTTTAAAGGGGCTGTTTCGGTATATCTTTCTTCCTTACTTAGGTGGATTGGTTTTATTCTCGCATATTACAATAGGAATATTTTTTGAGACATCAAATTCTATTGCTTTGCAAGATCTCTGTTTAAATTTTTATCCTCCTATCTCCAAATATTTAACACAGATCTTTCTCAATCAAGCTTTTAGTTACTACCAATATTGGCGCACGGTACGTGCCCGCAAATTTTAAGGTATTGATCGTGCCTTGTGTGGATACTATATATGTATGTAGACCGTAGGACATCAAGCAGATCTGGGCGTTCTTCCGTGCAACTCATGGTCTTCAGTGCATATTCATTTCCATAGTATGAGTTGAGTATAGTAAGTTTTATAACTAAAACATTAGCCTGTAGCATATTCATAAATTTAATTATAGGTAGGTGTTCCTCTCTGATTTTATCGCGGCTAATTCGTGACGCAATTGAATTCAACGAATCAGTCTTCCGTCACGGTTTTTGTCCGGTGCGACCATGGCTTCCATTCGTATTTCTTGGACAACTAATCGTAACTTCTTACCGCGAATCACTCAGAAGTGTTTGACCTCTACCAAATATAAACACAAGTTCGGTATAGAATTCGATTAATAGTATTTTTGTCCATGACATAACTGGTCAACGTTTCGCTCGCGTTCAAGCAGGCATCTTTAGAGACGAGCGTCATTATTTCCTTCGCACCTGGAGATGTTAAATGCAATGTGGAGGAAACTTTAAGCCGTTTAATGCTTCGTATTGTACAAAAATTTAGAACCAACTAAAAATTCTTTCCTCAAAATATCCTCCCTTGAACCTCTTCTCCTTCAGTACCTCAGTCATAATTCCTTACTGAAATGTGAACTAGGACACTCATCCTGGTGAGAAAGTGTAAACCTTTTTAAATAATTTCCTCTTTTATTAGGTAATCTACCGTTTAAGGTAGGTTTTTGGATGGACACAACTATCAAATAAACATTTTGTGACTCCCCACCTAGCAAACTAATCTATATCAGATCCCTCTTCATCTCGGTGTACTGCTTCCCTTCATCCCGTCCAACATCCCTGTCCTGTTCCTGCCCTTACCTCGCTTGCCCAACATTCTCCCCTCTATTACCCTCTTCAACATTCCACTACCGCTCAATACG